>BMAO01034518.1:0-37429 GCA_019973975.1 Trichonephila clavata | reverse complement strand
CAACTCGTGCCTCTTGTGATTGCGATTTACGCAACTGCGCCATGTTCACACGCACATATTCATTATCATGTTGCATTTGTTTGCCTGTTCTTTGAGCTCTTCTATTTCGCGTGACTGTAGATTTAGTCGTTCGACGGCCCAAATCAGACCCTTTGCGTCTGGCTGGCATTGTTCACAGTACAAAGCACACAAATAGATCAAATTGAAGTACTTAATGCTAGAAAACAATATACTGATAATGTATCTGTTCTTTTATTATTTTACCTATACCTTTCATAATTATAAAAAACATATATATTTATCTTTTAATTGAAATGATTCCCGAAAATTTTGCTCGCACTGAGTATTAGAGTTTTATTATGAATAAACTAAGAAATAAGAACTCATACATGTCTGAAAATATTCAGAAATGGTTCATACAGGTAACACAATAGTTGTTGTTGGTGGGAACTCATGACGTTTTGAAAACTATTGATTTATAAGAGATCACTTAATTAACTGGACGTGATAACTATCTTGAGCAAAATGGCAATAACTGATCTCGTGTAATTTATTTGAAATAAAGATAACAAAATAAATCTATAAAGTTTTTCGCAAATATTTTTGATATTTTTTTTATAAACGGATGCAACACATGATTTTTTGAATTAAAGATATGTACAAAAAATGGGGGGGGGTAAACTTTTCACTCGCCAAATTTGGTGATTTTTGATTTGTTATAGACACCTCTTTTGTTAGTGTAACCCGTGGGCAGGGTGATTTGGACGGTGGAACAGAGAAAAGTCACAACTGGCGCGAAAGCAGATTTTCTACGCCAAGCGAAATAAACAACACAGAAGTAAAACAATTGCGCGTTTTAAGGTTTTTAATATATTTTCAACTAATTGCAATATCGGAATGATAAACAGTTTACGTCCTATTCTCAGACCTACTTAATATACGTACAAATTTTCATAAGAATCGACCAAGCCGTTTCGGAGGAGTTTGGTTACAAACACTGTGACAGGAGAATTTTATATATTAGATATATATTTTATATATGTGGGATTTAATCGATGGTCAATAGAATAGTCTGTCTTAAATTAATTTTAATTGTTCATAGTTATTTACACAGCATTTACATATCGTCATTTCAGGGGAAAAGTTTTATATTTTCAGTAATTTTTAGTAGTTCGTCATTTCATGTATCATGGCGTCGTACTCTCGTGTGTCTAACCTCTCTCAGGCTCCCAAAACACCGAGAGTGCTCCTAGGTATGCGCAGGGCAGCTGGTCTAGGAAATAGCAGCCGACACCACACGGCCATCCTGGAAGCGGTTGGTCCTCCAGACGACTCTGCAAATACACAAAAATCAAAAGGACTGAAATAAGATATCTGAAAAGTAAATGTGTTATAATTCATGAGTCTTTTGTCTGCTTCAAAGGTCCAAAAGGATTATGGTTCACTTCTTTCGTTTTCTTATCTCCAACGTCTTTCTCTTCTTATTGTCTTCATTTCTTAAACGTCTTTCTTTCGTCATTTTCTTGTTTGTTCATCTTCTGTCTTATTTTTGTTTCTTCTACGTCTTTCGTTCATTTTTATTTGTTCGTCTTCCGTCGTATATTTGTGTCTTCTGCGCCTTTCGTCGTTTACTGTTAGAGATCTTGCACTAGCCAGGCAAATCATTCCATGGCTCCTTCTTAAAATGTAGTTATCATGTGCGGTCCAAGGTGGTTACTACGATATGTTTCCAATGGCAAGTCTTCTATCTGTAATGGATGCAAAAAGCCTTCTTTCTTTCTTCTTTTGTGATTCACCAATACACGATGGTCACAATTGGCAATGGAATTTTCTATCTTCTGTTTGAGTTTGGGAGCGAAATAATAATCTTTGTTTTCTTTAATTCTTGGGGATCTTTTCTCATGAGCACTTCTTTTGATTTCTTTTGGCAAATTTCAGGAACAACTACTACTGGGTCAGTATTCCTTACAGGAATACAAGCATTGTTTTCTTCCAAGTTTTTCAAGCAAATCTCAAGATGAAGTTCTTCAGCACCAGCAGCAATATGCTCATCAGGCTCTTCAATAACAGATTGAATCAGAGGGTCAGGTTTTGCTAAACGTTTCAAATCGTCTTCCAATTTGGGCAAATCAGATATATGTTGAAATTTAACAGAAACTATCACAACAGGACTTACGGTCACAGCTCTTTGGTCGTCTTCTCATGCAAACCATCTTTCTTTCCAGGCACAAAAAGTTTGGAGCTATCGTCTTGACATTTGATTGGTAAATTTGAGAAATGTCAGGTGCTATATTGATTTCAAAAACATCAGTAGATAAATTAATAGGTAAAACAGGTAAAGTGGCAAATTCTTCAGTACATTTGGGTGCATTTTTAATTGTATCGCCATTTTCATTAACTATAATCTCACCCTGCATTAATACATTTAATCCAGTTTTTACATAATAAGACATAGCATCACCATCTACTACACATATCTCTCATTACACTTAAGTTCATCAATTTGAATATCATCTTTAAAATACCCAAACGGTCTTAATTGACTTTTTTCAAATCCAATTAAACTAGAATTTAATGGAAACAATTGAACAAAATTTAATTTATCAAAAACAGACTTTCGAATCTTGACTACCACTATCACGAATTAATACTTTCTTATTTAATACTTTTTCCTTATTAACAATTAAATGAGCAAAGTCTGGTTTAGTATCATTGTTATCTGGGCATTCCGATGCCTTGTGCCCAAAAGCTTCACATCGAAAACATTTTAATCCCTTATTTTTATACATACAGTTTCTAGAAATGTGATTGAGGTCTCCACAATTAAAAGACTCTATTGTTATAACTTTCATGACCAGTATTAATATTATCATATTTCATTTTATTCTTCACAACATCATTTCTAAAATTAACTTTCTCATTATACTTTGTTTTCATTTTATCACAAGAATTATATTTATCATTAAAATCATATTTTGGTTTTGTTTTATAGAAAGCCCTTTCACTTCTTGCAAAATCACTTTCAGAACTTTATATACATTAAGCTTTTCTTTAAATTCAATAAGATTTTTACATCTGTACAATATAGTCTTGTTTTCTGATTCATTTTTTATTCCCTTTATTACGTAATGAATTAAAGTGGTTTCAACAATTTTTCTGAAATTACTCAGTTCTTTAATTTTTAAAAAATATTCCTGAAGTAATTCAGATTCCCTCATTTTTCTCTTTCTTAATAATTCGTACAAGTTTACAGAATTTATTTCCATTGCAAATTAATTTATTAAAGCTTGTTTTATAGCCTTTGCCAAGAGTTAATATCCGGTTCTGTTCTAACAAACAACGCGTCATTTCCACTTAATGACCTTTTAGCAAATATAAACTTTTGTATTTCTAATAAATTAAATAGATTAGAGATATTTTCAAACTGTTCTACCCAATGAGTAATATTTTCCTGTGATTATGCCTTGAATTGCGTAAACCTTCAATATCAGCATAATTCAAATACGCAGAACTATAAATAATACTACTTTCATTACTACATACATGATTTATTGCCCTTTTAGAATCAGATCTCTTTCCAATGGTGTCGGCTTGCATGGAAGAATAACTTTTGTTTTTGTTTTGATTGATTTCGTCTTCGGATTCAGACATGTCGGCGTCACTCGCCATTACAGCTAACTGACTCATGTCCGTCAATAAGGATAATATATTTTTGTAAACCTCAGCTTTAGTGCCTTCAATAGAAATATTAAAAATATTTTATATGGCTATTATTTCGTTAAGAGAGAACTTTTTCTCGACGTCTTTTAATTTATTTCTAAATTCATCACTGTCAATGGTGAAAACAAAACCCAGACCCAGGGAGAAATTGTAGGAAGATGTTGTAAAAAATGTACTTCTGTTGTGCTTTATTCCATGTGAAAGAGTTTTATGATATTTCGAAAAGCACAGATGATTGAAGAATAATTTCACCAAGGTTTATTTTTATGATAAGCATAATAAAAAACATTAAACGTTTTACACAGTTCTTTTTTTAGAACATCCAAATTTTTATACTGAATGCACTTTTACCCTGTTCGCGCGAGGCGCAAAGCAACCCCAGGCTTACGAAATCGTTACTGTTTATTTTTTAGCAATGACCATGGCAGTATCCTCCTATATGACAGTCTTCAGAGGAACTAAAATGTATTTGTCACAAAGTTCCCTCTTTTTTGGAAAGGCGAACGTTTCTTTACAATCTTATGATTCTTGTTCTGACCGTGTTCCCTGCAGGACCACTATTGTTCCGAAATATTCTCTATGAACATGATACATTTTCCCCCTGCAATAAATGTAAATGAGCAGAATATAAAAAAAGAAATGCTTGTATGTGATCTCTAATGAATGAAATTAAAACGGATCAAGCAAGAGAAGAACTTGTTGAAATAATGCATATCAATCATGCTAACGAAAGTAAATTTTTAGAAAAGCGATGAACATGAAAAGAAAGAAAAATTTTCAAATGCTTACTAAAGAACTTCCTCCACTAAAATATGAAGCCATAAGTGTACCACATGACAAACTTCGCCCTGTCAAAAAGACACAAGCAAGAAAAAGTTTGGCATGTTATTTGTCGATCATCAAAAAACAATAAAACTACAATAACGTGAACAAAATATGACAGTTTTGCCTGCAAATAACATTCCTGTCATGTTACCGAAAAGTGTCTGTGATTTGCGTCTTTTATTAAGGTCTCACATATTTAAAGCATTTTAGTTCAGTTTTATTGGATTTTGTCTCAAGTTATCAAAGAAAAATCGAAAAGTCCTTGAAAGTAGGTAAGTATACATTCTCTTAATTAAATTATTCTCTAGAATTGTGATTTTTATCGTGTATAATAAAAATAATTATTAAGAAAAAAAGGATTGGGGTGACTCAGTCACCCCGCGCGACCATTAACGTTAGTATCGAGTGCGCGCCTGCTTTCGGATTAAAATATTTTGAAGTCTTCTCGCTTTAAATATTAAAAAATAAAACAATTATTCTTCATCGGAATTTTATTTTATTTTTCATTATTTAACATTAATTCTAAATGCAAATTCTGTGAGACGTAAAATTACAGTTGATTTTGCCAAAGTGTTGCAGGTCATAGACTGAAACTCTGCCAAAATTGTCTCCTAACATGGCTTCGACTATCTCAATTGCTGCTGGAAAAATAAGCTCTCTTCGCCAGTAGTGTGAGGCTTTTTACATCTGGCTATTTTGTATGATACTTTGTAAGATGTAAGTAAAGCTTTGTCATTCACAGACAACGTTCCTTTTTTAAAAGATGCTTTTTGTTTTTCATATGATTTTAATTTTAATTCAAAGAACTCTTGAGGCATGTTAATGTACTCACCATGAAGCGTTTTCAAAGGTCTTTTAAGTTTATTTGGTTTCATACTGTCTGTTACTAATATATTTTTGAACAAATAACTCACAGAAGCTTTTCTTCTCCGTTTACTTAGTGGTAAATCGAACATTTAAATATTCTTGAGAATACTTACTTGATTTAATTTTTGGAACTATGCTCGTCTGTGCACTTGCTGATGGTTTATTATCGTCGAATGTTCACTTACAACTTCAAAATTTATTCCATGTTTTTGTTAATCTACTACCGTAAATACTTGATATTGTGAATTACAACTAAAGCGTAAATTGTAAAACGTACACTCAAGGTAGATTCGGTAGCTATAGAAGTATCGACTCGACCAAGACTAACTGGAATTCTACGAGGTACAGCATTTTTACATATTTTGCCCTGACGTCCGATAAGTTGCCCAAACTCACGCAGACACTCGCGAGAATGCTAGATGGGCTGGATATGATAGAGAACAACATAAACCATAGACTTTTTTTCTAATGACATTTCTACCTTTAGAAATGGATGAGGGAGGAAATATATCTTTAATTAAATATACTTTTACAATCTGTTCCAGCATAAAAATTAGTGAAAGGAAAAAAAATAACATAATTACTTTCCTATTGCTTAAAAGTAATTTGCTTAAAATATATATTATCTCATAGTAACATATACAAAATTTAATACTTATCTTGTAAATTTCTTCGGTATGTAATTAAGTTCGTATAGTAGCTTAAGCGCCAAATGCATTTTAAAGGAATTCAATACATTATTAGTGTATAAGGGGGACGCGATAAAAATTATGATTGAAAATTGGGTCGTCAATAGTGAAAGTTTGAGAAGCACTGATCTACAGGTAAAAATAGTCTAACTTAGTCAAGCTGAAACTTGAAATACATTGTAAACAATCCTGTCAAGTTACACTACATTTAGTGCAAGCTTTGGATGAAATTATTTTTAAAAAAATTGTGCCGTAAAACTAAGAACAAATTTCGTCCAATATAGTAGGAGGTCACATAAAAGACAAGATATCCAATTTTTCAAATGATACTTAAGGTGATTATTATTTTTTTTAGTAAATATTGAATATATAAAAACTCTAAATATGATAAAATCTTGTGACCAAAATGAGTTTTAGGTAATCTAAATGTATCAAACCTGAATCCAGGAAAGTGTTTTGGGGGATTAATTTAGCATTAAGGTCCTCTTTGAAAGTCATTGGGTTTTCTTTTTCTTTTTGTTTTTCTTCTTTTTTTTGTCAGTCAGTCAGTTTTTGTTTGTTTGGGGTTACATACATACCACTGTTTGAAAAATATTACTTTACAAAAAGAATAAAGCTAATTAACTTCTGTTATTAAAAACAAATAATTAATGGCTCTAAAAACATCGACACTAATTTTTTTCCAACAAAAATGTTTTAAAAAAAAGAAAAAGAAACGAATTTTTTACAGTAGTCGCATATAATGTGTAACATCTGACTTGTTATCATGGTAAATACGCAATAGTGATTTTAATCCTGAAAGAAATGAATCGGTTATGAGTGCAAATAATTTTCTATCGAATAAATATATCTTTAATGAAAATTTTATTTAATTAACACAAGGAGTAATGCAATATTTTATCAAAAATATTTATTATTGTTCAATTTGGGTAAGAGCGGATACAATAGATTTATGAAAACTCAAGTATGACACATATACTTGTGATTTCAAAGTATTTAAAAATTGTTGAAAAACGGCGTCAATAACAATACCACTGTTAGTTGTCGAAATATTTCGATTAGTGTTCATTTCGAGCTTGAGTTCATCTTTCAGAAAAGCTATGAGCGGCTCAGCTTCTGGCAAACTGAAGTTAACGTTAAAATCACCACTCAAAATCACGGGAACCGAGTGATAGTTTTATTTTAAAAGAGCAGAACCACCTTCGGTATATGGTAAAAGTACAAAATGCAATCTTTAATTTTTTTAACCGTTTGATTCGGAGAAATGTATGTGACCACCAAAATGACTTGCTGGTATGTGTGGTATGCGGGCGTCTTAATTGCTACTACAGTTGGACCCCCAGACGAGGGTAGCGAAGAGACACCGTCAAGTGCATGTATAAAAATTAGAAATATTAGAAAAAATCAAAAATACCCATTTACTTAATTAGTTTTTTTAATCGAGAAATCTTTTTTAATCACAATTAAAAATATTATATTGACAGTGACAGGAATTAACCTCAAAGTATGAAAATGATAAGCACTTCAATATTTATTCAAATAATTCCATATTACTTACTCCTATTTTTTTAAAGAATTATGAGCTTTGTCAGACGCTTAACAGGAAATATAATTATTAATATATAGTTTACACATATTATAAATAATATACTCAGATTTCACACACAACGAGCCCTGAGACTTTGAGAATTGAGCGTAAGAATCACAAGTTTATTCTGGATGAAGTCTAATAAGACTTGCTGGTATGTGCGGTAGGCGGGCGTCTTAATTGCTACTACAGTTGGACCCCGAGACGAGGCTAGCGAAGAGACACCCCCAAGGCGCTGAATTGGTCGAATCAAACAGCGCGCGCTTCCCCCGACTTCCTGTTACGCATTTCCGTCCCTTTTCACGAAATCACTCCAACAAATATCCAGCAACCGAGAGTAAAGATGTTACACATCAAAAACATGCATGAATAATGACATTTATCAAACCAAAAAGAGACACATTAATTTCTTTTTGTAAAAAATTTGATGATTCATCATACTCACGCGCACACAACGTGTGTGAAATATTTTTACGTATGAAAATGCAGTTTAAATTCCTCAAAAAATAATATTTACTCAGCATTTAATTCTTATCCATTCACTCATAGTATACAGTAGATAAAATGCATCATAAATCTTTGTCACTTTGATACATGTAACTAGATTCAACAGCTAATCTCAGCTTCAGTGTACCTATTATATGTATAATCATGCATTCAAACGAACTATTAATATCGTTATTAAAGACACTCTTTTATGTTTTTATTTAAATGCAAATGAATATTATATAATCTTATTAAAATAAATAGCAACCCAATTAAAACTACAGATTTCCTTGATGTAACTTTGAATATCTTAGATAATAAAAATAAATAGTAATTATTTTTATGGAACAGTTATAAGCCTTATATATTTTTCTCTTAATTATTTTAAAAATAATATTTTTATTTAATTCATTTATTATTGTTTAGTTCGAGAGTATCCCTTTAATTTTTCTATTCATGCATTTCAAATAAATTCATATTTTTTTGTTTCAAAATTTCATTTTTGTTTTAATTATTTTTAACCAGATTTTATATTTTTAATCTTTTTGCAGATAGCGCCACAGATCTTATTTTTTTATTATTTTTATTTAACTTCTTGATGATTTAATTTTAGGTCACTTCTTTCCAATAAAAAATTTATTTTGAAATCATTATTTGGTTTTCATGTTTCCTTAGTCATATTTATAATATATTTTTAAGTATTTTTCACGGTTTTTCTTTAAGTTCAATTTGGTTTAGATTCTGGCAGAGATTGAATCACACAATCTTTATACGTTGTTGTGTAGATTTTTTTTTAATTCTGTGTTTATATTTAGATATTTCGGTTATTCTGTCTTTGGTACATATGTAGAATAATATTTGTTTTTCAAAATATTGAATCTTGGAAACTATCTTATAGTATTTTAACTGTTATAATCTAAGGATATATTTAGGTACTAATATTCTTACACTATTTTCTCTTCTCTTTCAGTCTAGTGGTATTGGTAAAATAGTGAAAAGTCGGCCTATGTTAAAACTATGATTAACCCGACAATCTCAGTTCGAATAGTTTATTTCTATATAACGGCCAAATGATTTGGTTCCGTATTCTTTTATTTTTTTTCCCAAGAGTATAATTAATAATTTTAAAAAAAATTCGCGGCACTCTGCAAGAGTTTGGCGGCACACAAAAGTTATTTGGCACAATGGTTGAGAATCACTGCTTTACATCATGGGGTAGGGGGGAGGATTTATTAAATTTTCTTTGTACTCACATTTCTAAGTTCAATATTTTAAACTTGTTTTAAGATATCTTACCGAGCATAAATTTATTAATTAAAGTTATACTTTGTTAAAAAATAATTTAGAACTGGGCTCGATAACCTTTGGTCGTGTGCCTTATGTATCATATTGACAAATTGTCAGTAGCAGTCTATTTTACTCTACAAAGTTGTTGATAAAATTAAATCTCTCTGTCTCCCCTCTTCACACGTTAAGCATTTTTTATTTAAAAGCTATTTCTTACTTTTTTGTCATAAAATGATTCTGATAAATCTGCTTGCGTGTAGTTTGTATGATTTATATATATATATATATAAGAAACTTGCGTAATACTCGTAAAAGGAAACCTCACTCACTTTGAAAATAAAAAACTTTTTTAAAATTATTGAAAGCAAAATTAACGGAATCATTAAAATATCTGAAGCATATAACTCTATCGATAAATTGGCAGCTATTCAAATCCCTGTATGTCATTGTCGGAACGATTTAATGCTTATGCATCACTTAAAGATGTTTGTATGTAAAGTATTAATTTTTTAATTATGTTGAAGGAATATTTTTATTTTATGTTGTTTATTTTTATGTCAATAAATATCTTTAAATGATGTGTAAGTAACATATAATAAAGCTCTAAATCTTTATTTTGGGCCTCAATTCCTTAAGACGATATATGGTACCACCTTCACAATTTTATTTATTTTTAATATTTGGTTTTAATTATACTTTATAAAGGTTAATATTTAATAATAATTCCATACAATATTTTTTTTGTTGCAAAATGTGTGTAAAACTTAAACTTTTTGAACTTTGTAAGGTATTTTCTAAATCCCTAATGCTTTTTTAAATATGTCTCTTTTCTTTCAAAAAAATTTTCCAAGTACCTTATAAAATACTACATAAAACTGTGCATGGGTTTTTTTCTGCTGCTACTCTTTAATTTTTTTATAGTTAAACTTCCAAAAATTCTCAAAAAAACATTAATTTTTATTTTGAAATTTTTTAGAAAAAGTACTAAACACGTTACAGCTAATTCCATGCACAGTTTTACAAAACATACATTTCAGAACATGTATAAAAAATGTAAACCCATACTTCAATTATTAAAAAAGCCTTAGGGTTTTTAATAACAGTATATGTACAAAAATTTAACATGGAGAAATATGAGTTTGAAGTTTTCATTCCATGAATAGCCTGATATAATATTCCTCGAATAATCTGAAACTTTCATGAAATGTTAATTAGCTTATTTAAAACTGCTTACCATAAAGAATTGCACAAATGTAGAACAATTAAACAATATACTGCCATAATGAATATATAGAAAAAAAACGAATGAACGATCAATATTTCATAAAAGTTTATCTTAATAATTATTAAAAAATAAATACACACACTTCAGAGCTAATCCCATGCTCAGAGCTAATGCACAACATGTACAAAAGATGTTTATGCCTTTATTTTTTATTTCCATGATTTTAAAAGCCTTTGCATGTTAAATATTGTTCACGAATGATAGCAAAATCAAATAACAATTTATAGGTAAAATATATCAAAATCTAAGAACTGCATATGTGCATTTGTTTAAATAAATATCTTAAATATTTTAATAATAAAAGTGTTGAATTTCACACACATGGGATACATATATATATATATATATCACCAGAAACAAATAGATAAAAATGGGAGAGTTTTTCTATCCGTGCGAATTAGATTTTTAATTATCTGACTTTCAAAATGAGATTTAATATTTGTGCTTTGGGAGAATCAGTTTTGAAGTTTTAATTTCATTCATAATAATACCATAAAAAGCACGCACAGCATGAATTTTTGCATGAATTGCACAATTCTTTCTTGGGAATCATTTGTTACTGCATATATAACGTCAGTCTCATATATGCGCGGTAGAAAAATAATTAATTAATTTTTTATCAGCCTCATTTCTAGTAGATAATCTGAAATATGGGAGTGGTAGTTGCTGTCCAGCATCAAATATTGCTCCATCACTTGATAAAAATGCAGGTAAAGCCTTGAAATTTTGCAGGCATGTTTATAAGGATTTGAGGTATCAAATAAGCCAATAAAAAAATTTTCGACAGTTTAAAGATTTGCAGGGTACCATATCACCTTAATTCTGGATACATTGTAGCTGGAATCGAATTGTTTCAAATATTTCCTACTGCGTGGTGCCCTGGATCATGTTGGAATTAACAGGGACCAATTTGAAAAAAACTATTTTTTCTAAAACCTTTGGTTTTACTCATTTCATCTCTTAAGTAGACTCAGAAATCTCTGTATTAATACGGAGTATGTTCTCTTTTAGCAGAAATGACCCCTTGAATAAGTTTTGGCATTAACTAAGCTAGTGCATTGCACATGTTTTTAATTTTAACATCGAGGAACTACACTTTTATAGCAATTTTTATCACCTGTTATGTTGCGCAATTTATCTTAGCTAAACTATTCTTGAGAACACGCCATAAGCTCTCAAAATGATTTAGGTCTGGTGAACTACAAGATCAAACAAGCACTTGTATATTATTTTCCCGCATAAAAGTCTGGACTGATATCGAATTGTGATAAAGAGCCAAATCCTGTTAAAATATTCTGTCGAATGTTATCATGAATTAAACAATCCTATTACGCAATATTTCTATGTATTTGACAGAATTCATCATGCCTTTAATATGAACTAAATTTCCAGTGCCAATTGTTGTGAAAAAATCCCAAAATATCTCTTCATAAGGTTGTTTTACAGTTTGTTGGACATACTCTGGTAGAAGAGTTTCATCTTCGCTTTGTCTTACTGCACTCGATTTGTATCCCTACACAAATACATGTATTTTCTGACGGAAAATATTACCTTCTTCCAGTCCTTAACAGTCCAAGATCGGTTATTTTCGGCATATGCTAAACATTTTCTCATTATTTTCTGAGCTAGAAATTTGTTTATCCACGAGTTTTTGTTGACTTACAACCAACTTCGAGAAGCTTTTGCATACAATTGAGGCATTCCCTTCCATACTATACTCTAATAAATCCTTTCGAAGGTCTGTGCTTGTCTTCTTGAGATTTATTTTGAAATTTCTTATTAGAATTTTGTCAGTTCTTCAAGTGGTTTTCCGCCTGCACCCACATTTTCCTTTTCTTTTTAGAGAGGATGTTCCGGATTTATGAAATGTTCTTAAAATTCAGGGGGGGGGGGAACACTTGATTTGCTCACACCAACTTCCGTAGCTATACCTCTCAAAGCCATAGAAGTGTGTTCATTAAGAGCGATTATTTCCTCGAAGTAACATCCAGCATCGAACAAGCAAACGTAGTACATGTTACAAGGAACGCAAAACTATAACCACCAGTTCCCGCACTGAAATACCCACAACTGAGCTACTGATACACTAAAACCAGTCAAAAACAAGTAAATAAAAGTAAAGTCTATTCCTCACACTACCTTTAGACAGGTATAACTGATTTGTGGCAGTTCGGGACATCACTGGTAATCACATACCAACTCAGACAAGAAAAATATGTTTGTCCCAATTAATTCGAACAGTATAGTACTATGTGGATTGGGGTTTGGCGCACCACAGCTATAAGGTTGCCGACCTCTGATTTAAAAAATTGTTTTATTATATAGTATTTATCAATATCATTTTCAGGGCATCCAAGTTATAAAAAATGTTATATCAAACCGCATGATCAAGTGTGCTTTTTCTCACCAGAGGGCGCTTTAATTGAGTCTTATTTAAGTAGATACAATTCTTGTCCAACCACTTTTGCTCTTCCCTCTATTTGATTTACCGCTTTGTGTTGTCGTGGGTGTGTAGTTTAGGATGTCTTAATTGTAAATAAAAAACTTTTAATTAAAGGTGTATAAGGCTTGTCGGTTCCTGTTTCCCTCTAATCCCCCTTGTCTACCCTCGGACCCGGCTAGATGTGTGGAAAGAACCGAATAATCAGTCGACATGATTCACTCTAATTATTTTATTGTCACCAAATATTAAATAAGCACAATAATAATCTAATTAAGAATAATGATCAGCAAGCAGAGCGTGAAGGTGAGACTCGTTAGCCTGTGGATAATATTACGGACCCTCAACTGATTCCATGATCCCCTCACCTTCTTTAGGTGAGTACGGGTGTCACAATCCCGAGGTGCCCTAGTGATCTTTTCCTTTTCCCACGGGGTTTACTGTCTTTGGTAAACACGGACTTCACGAACCCGGGGTACCCTAGTGATCCTTCTCTATTTTCGACCCTCTTTCTTGTCATTCAATTCATTCTTTCTTTCTCTCTTCCCGTCTAGACCACAGATATTAAAACAAATGTTTGGCGCAGTATAGCCGAAATCGGTTCTTGCGCCAATAAACCCCAAAATCACTCACTCTCACTGATTCCATGATAACTCATACAAACTCAATATCAACTACACCGCACACCAATAAGCTAAACTTCTATTTAAATAAGACTCACGATACCTGTACTCTTGTGAAATCCTACTGTTGGGGCCTGAACGGTAATTTTTTTACTTAGAGTAATGCTCTCTTGGAATTCTTCAATTGATACCATTATAAACTTAGATTTTAACTTAATAAATTCACGGCCTCCACTTACCAAGTAACTCTCAAAACTCGCGAATACAGAATATTTATTGTTTGCTTAATTTGCGTAATCACGTTTTCTTACTTCGGTGAAAGTTGGTTGATCAAATTATTTCCCCAGGAGAGTCCCCAAGGGGCTAATCATAGACGCGTATAGATCCGTCACAGGTGTTTCAGGGATGAATTACAAGATTTTAAGAATTAAAGATGAATTGCACGGCTAAAATTTATCGTTGCTGCTTTGATGTACCAACGCTTCCCGGGACAGCAGAAAAGGTAGAACTTTTATAAGATCGTATCGTAAACCTTCCTATACTTAAAAATACGAAAAACCAAAATATATTTTGACGAAAATTACAAATTTAACTTTTCTATATGAAAGGATACATTATTATACTTAAAGGCTAGTGACCAAATTTTTGGTATAAAAAAAAGAGGTCAGAGTGAGTTTGAAAACCACTGGCCCGGTCCAATTTCGAAGCACTTTACAAAATCATGATCATTGCATTCGAATCTGAAAGAGCAATTACAAAAGTTTTGCAATATGCATTAAGAATAATAGTACTTTATCTGGTGTTATGGTTGGTTTGAGGCGTCTTTTGAATTTTACTCTTACACCCCATAATACACACTGTTGGTATATCCAACAACCACTGATACAACTCTAAAGTTGTATCAGAACAGGTGCCGTGGGTAGCCTAGTGGTTAGAGCGTCTGACTTCAAACCGGAAGGCCTGGGTTCGATGCAACCAAGTACCCTCTGAGTACACACGGAGTACGTGCTTGTTAAATCAGTAGGTCCGGAAGGCTTGTGGGCGGTCGTAGCAGAAACCACGGGTGCAGCAGGCTGGAGAATATTTCCCTCCCCTCCAATTCCAGGCCTAAATTTTGAGGTCTAGATAGATGGTGTTTATGTACCATCTATCGTGTATGAACCGAGTCAAATCGTACTGTCACCTGCATGGCGCTCAAAAGCTAAAAAAACCTAACGACAAGTGTAAATCTCGCCCCTTTCCACGATGAATTTCGTGGACCTCAAACAGGTGGGATTAGAAACAACAACTCTGAAGTTTTCAAGCTTGATTTCGTCACTTATCTTCACGGGGTGTTCGTCTTCATTATTCACCGGATTGAATTTCTGCTTTGGTCCATTTGTTCTCCTGATTTGTTGCATATCGTGTACGGGAGGTCGTTGATTGACAACCGACTGGCCCTGTATAATCTATCCACTAGTACGCTAGATGAACTTTGGCAGCATTTGGGGGTTACACTGATCTGACAGAGTGAAAGAACACATTTGAAGCCTCTTTTTAATACTGAGGCAGGTGAGAATAATTATTACTAACCATGGAGGTTGCACAAAGTACTGATTCCTTTTTTTTTTTTTTCACGTACCGTGAACAAAAATTGACTCTTAATCGGGGTTCAAAATTACGAAATCCGTCGTTACAACCCTCGTGTCACTTCAAACTGCGATATAAATTAAAATCAAATCAAACAAGGTTATTTCAATAATTTCTCTTCCTTGAATTGTTATTTTCCGGTAAATTTGACTATTATTTCTTATAAAACTCAGTGCAAGACCTTCCTTAGCTTGGAACACAATTTAAACAAAAATTATTTAATAAGAACTTCGTTCTATTCGTTAATATAAATTCTTTTCTTTTGGGGGGCTTATAAATCAAAGTAAATGACATATTTCATTTATAATGTGCCAGCTCAGGTATCATCTTCGTTAATTGACTGTTGTTAAAAAATTACGAGATCATCGTCATTAGCTTTCGTGTGGATGCTTGTCAATCAATACTGGAAGAACATATGGTTCTTATACTTTATCTTAAAGATGTAAACAAATATAATTCTAAACATCATTAATAATCGATATAATGTCAATATGTATCTTAAAACATGAAGAACAATTTGTGATACAATTCAAATTAATTATTAAATTACAATTTGAAAAATACAACCTCTGACAATAAAGTTCGACGAATGAAGTCAGAACGGCCGATCTGGCAAAACTGGCAGAACAAAACGCTGCACATGCATAGCGGCATCTGCTCTCACCGTTGTTCATTTGAGACTCATTTGTGTTCCTTGTACGACTTGTTTTACAAAGTGCTTGTTTAGTACGTTGGTTCTTAACTGAGAAAAGGAAAATGAACAATCAAAAGATCAATTCAAAGTTTTTTTTAAGCTACGCAAGAGACCAGAAGATATTTATGCAATTCTGGTACGTATTTATGAAGATAAAGCACTGTTCATGAAGTGTGTGTACAAATGGTTCACCCGTTTTCGAAGAGCAGGGAAAATGTTCCTGTCAACCCTCGTAGCGGAAAACTGACGACCTCCGTCAGTGACCAAAACATTAAAAAAGTGAGAAAATTAATCACTAAATGTCAATTACTGTGCGCATACTAGGTGATTGCAGATTAACCGAATCTGTACGATAAATCGTTAGCTAGAATTTAGGGATGAGAAAGTGTGTCATCGATATAGACGATATTCCTAACATCCAACGAAACATGGCGAAGCTTTTGAAACCCATCCCAAAAGAAGACTTTTTGCTAAGTTTTCAGGACATGTATCATCTCAGCGGTGCATAGTTATGGGAGGTGATTATTTTGAAGGACAGTATGGTAACTTGTTAATATTTCATCTATGCTATAATGTTACAGAACTATTCACCGAACTTTTATGCCAGAGGCTGTATGATAAATATTCAAAATTTTGAAAAATGAAACATTTTTTTACTAGATAAATCTATGAAGTTTAGTTAATTAACTATAAAAAATAATATTTTAAAAAAATTTTAGATCGTTCTAAAATCATTGAATCTTGGTGAGAATAAGGAATTTTAAGTTCCCTGTGTACTACCATATGTTACCACAATTGATTCAATAAATTCTACAATACTTTTAATAAAAAATTTATTTGTCATTTTCATTGCACATAGCTAACAAAGCTTTATAGACCATCTCAAGATCATTATCTCAAGAAATATCTTTAGATCATCTTGCTTTCTAGGAAAACGCGAGAAAGATCATGTACAAAAGTTTCAATATTGATCAAATAGATTTAATTATCAAAGATGAAAATCTGTGAGAAAAAATTATAAATGCTTCAATTAGAGTTTATATGCGTTTTATCACAGTGCTTTCAATAACAAAGATTTGCCTCTAGCAAAAATAGTAATGAACTTCATCAAGGAAAAGGTTTCAAACAGAGATGAACGAAATTTTTTAACATTTATTACAGAGCAAATATTGAAACAAAAATAATAATAATTAAACTGCATTCGCATTTGAATATATATTTAACATCAAGAGATAAATCCTTAATTTCATACATGCAAAACGTACTTAGAATCGAATCTTAAGTCGTAATGAAAATTTAAAAAATATGTTACAGTTTTCAAACTTGAACACAAGTATATAATGAATTATAAATAAATATATAAATATTAATGAAACTATCTTTCTCGAATGAGTACATTTATAATTCGCACATCTCATGTTTCTATAAAGATCAGATCACTTGATATTTTTTAACCTAATAAAACAAACAAATAAATTACAATATAGAATTGATTTTCTTGGAATTGAGTGGATCTTCAAGTGATGATGCGTGTTTCAGCTTCTCATTGTTACCTCTTTCAACGTCCGACATAGGAAAGTTCCATGATTGAACTTCTGCAGAGCCAAAAAACAAGAAAATAATTCCAGAGCACATTACAACTCCGATGGAAATGAAGAACACTTTGTTCCATTGCTCCAAAGTTTGCTGTAAAAGATACAAATACCATACATATTAGATTTCAGAAACAGGTGCCATCCATTTCAACTAATAAATACAGTTTAAACTAAGGAAGTTCAGAAAGTAGATTACACTCAAATATTATGGATCAATAACATTTAATTAAGACGAGGAATATAATACAATACACAGTACATATACCAAGCTATTTCTCTACATAATCACCAATTCACTGTAAACTCTGTATAACCATCCAATGCTGAGGTGGTCCTCACTAAAGGAAAATTTTCTGTTCAGTTAAAAATTATTTCCCAAGACCCATTTAGCGACTTGCAGAAAAGTATCCTGAAGAGGACAGTGCCCATACATAAATTCTGGGGCAAGCCAACCTTACTTTGGTCAAGGCTTGTGAGAAACCAACAAAGTTTTCACGCCAATCTCCGACAAATCCATCTCAGGAGGAGGTGATTAGAGACCAATGTCTGAATACTAATTTCGGCTACATCCCGCAGAAACCATTCTATAACATGTTTTCCTTTGAAAGGCGAGACATAATCCATTTTTAAAGAGACACCAAATTGGCAAATCTAAGGTTGGCAACCACAATTGGCACCACACGAGACTCAAGAATACTTTCAAGATCTCAAGCTTAAAACCAGCGACTAACTTTGAGAACTGCACCATGTCTCCTTGAATACTTCTGAGTATCCTTCACATTAAGCACAGAACTGTTGTAACGCCGGCACTCCACAGCTGAGAAAACTCCAAAATGCTCTAACACAATATTAACTCCCTCATTGGTTAATGATCCAACATATAAGTGCTGTCTTTATCCGGTCGTCATTGACGAAAATGCATCCTCTCCAAAACTTTCAACTTTCAAAGCAAATCGAAATCTATGTGATCGGGATTGACTGAAATGTATTGTGCTTCATTGCTGGCATATAGCAATTCATTCTAGCTGGTGAGCCATACACCTTCGATATATGTATACATTTTAAGATCAGTTGCCGTTAAGTGTACCTTTTTTGCTCATACGAATCATACTATTCCAAGTATTTCAACCTTTGAGTGAATTTACACTGTTGTGTTTACGCGCAACGCAGCATTAATTTTCACTCCTAGAATGAAAATATCAGCGTCAAGAAAATCATAGATCCCTCCCCCCTTTAAATTAGCAGGAGTCTTCTTTCCACTTCTTGAAGGTCAAATGTAGCTTGCTTCCTGAAAGACTCGCGTATTTGTTACAAATCATTTTGCTTAGTTTCTATACATTTTATAAAGAAATTAATTTATGATTTAACAGAAATAAGATCATTACAAATTTATTTAGTTGTATTTCAAAACATGCAAGTTAATAAGCTTAACCCCTTAAATGCCGAGGAAAAGTTGCACGATGCACTTTCCACTGCTACTGTTTTTCACGTTGGGTACGTAGTTATATGGAGTATTGGGGAGAGGAGACATTTATAAGTAAATCCTACACAAGCTCTGTCAATAACATTGTATTGCATTCTAAAGCCTTCGGAAAGGCGTATATACTGTATGCCAGAGGTAGTTAACGCACCGGCTGAGTGAAGCGTATATAAACGCCCGAGGTTCTTAAGAGGTTAAAGACAGCATATAAACTTCTAAGCTGTAACATAACATAGTTTTTATTATTTTTGTATGTTAAGAAGCCGCAATGCCTAAGCATATATTTACAAGGTTAAGACACAACGTAAAATCCAGCGTATAAGCCGTATAATTCGCGCACCCAATTTTTACGAAGGAACTTGAAATGTACTTGTGTAATGCTCTTGTGTTTTGAAGTCATTTATTCAAGGTATTATTCCGGCTTTTGGAAAAAAATAGCATAATTCTAGAATTACAACCCTTTAAGTTCATTAAGTATGACTTTTCTTTTAAATAAACAGTATTTCGATATATGTAAGCCTGATTTTTTTATACTCTTTTATTTTTTTATTTTCGAAGCTATCATTTTTATACCCAGCGAAAACGTTCGATATTAATTCTTGCGCTAAAAGTGCGCGTTATACACCGGATTTTAATGTGAATTAACATACTATTTAAAAGGTTATAAGACATATATTAACATACTATTTAAAAGGGTTCAGTTACCAGAATATTCAGAGCTTTAGGAGTCCCACTCACAAAATAGTCTGGGACGCTATCTACAAAATCGACGTGACAACATAGTTATAGCATTCAAGACATGTGTGTGTATTTTTGCATTTATTTTTGACGTTCAAAATTGCCGACTTTTATTCGAAATAAAAAGTAAATGCATGTCATTGTTTTCGAAGAAAATAAGGCAACAAAGAAATAATATAACTAGGAACCACAGAAGCATACGAAAATGAATAAATCTTAATTATGGTGACAATGATACAAATCATTATGGCGTGTTAAGGTAGTTTCAGAAGTTTATAACTTGTACAGATTTAACCGAAGATAATGAGTTGAAATGATGATAATGCCAAGCACGTGCAACAGCATCCGACAGCGAATGATGATAGAAATTATTGCATATTTGTTAAACAGGTATCCGACTACTTGAAAATCACGGATTTTTGGCACAGATTTATTAAAAAGTCTTACGGCTGAGTTTTGTAGACTAATTTATCAGATTTATAAATATTTTTTTGTGTGTGTGCTTGTGTAATTGTTTAAATAAGAGCAAATGCCACATCCCATATGCAGTTTAACAACTTTAAAACGCTTTTTATGTAAAATGCGTTTTTTAAGAAAACTTGAAACGGGGATAGGGATTACCGTAAACTTCATAGAAATAATTAGTTGAAACATTTATGAATGTTTTGAGTAATATTATAAATGGTTTGTACTATTTTTTTAAAAAAATCACCGCAGTTTTACAAAATTTACAACAACTTATATAATTATAACAAGTGATTTCAAGTGATTTTATATAGAATCTAAGGTAAAGTGCTCTTTTTTTAAATTAAAATTTAAATATATCATATCTTTCAAATTTTAAAAATAAACAGTCATGTAAAATGTGTTTATTCCAAAGGTGAAAATTTGTGAAGGCAAACAATATTTTAATTTTTTTCCTCATATAAAATACAGAAAAAAAAATCTAAATAGCTATTATTCAACCATAAAATATTTTGTGAGCATTTTCTAATTTATGAAAATGCGAATTGGGACTTGCAATATTTTTATTTTGTTTTAAAAGGAACTTTAACGTCAGGATAAGATGTGTTAGTAACAAAAAACACAGAATAAAAGCATTTTTATAAAGTTGTCAAAAAGTTTTCTTTTTCTTCTGTGATTTTCTAAATACATTGCTCTAATTTAAAAGAGACTTACAGTTATCTTCTTTTGGATATAAAACGTTTGTCTGTAGGCGTTGTCTTGGCAAATAGGGATATATTTTTTTTGAAAAAACAAAGAGAAAAAATGTAATTCGATCTTTTTGTCTCCATTCCAGATATCCTTTGCCTTAGTTAGTGAATGATTCTAAGTTAAATAATTGTGTTGTTACATTAAAAAACCTTGATTCACTAACAAGCATTTATTTTGGAAACCCGTGTTTTAAAACTTTCCATTTGTAGGAATCATGGAAATTAATCATAATAATTTTAATTAGAAAACAAGGATATTATGAAACAAAAAATTGAGAATTTCTGATTTAAAGAAATCAAATATGAAATATATCCACTTACCTCTTCATTTGTCAAAATACCAACAAGAATAGGCATAACGAATCCAGACAAGCTAGATATAATACTGCTAACTCCCATTATTGTTCCTGAAAAAACAAGCATAAATTACTGTAAATATATAAAGTGTAGTTTATATATTGAGGGGACATGGTACGATTTACTCCAAAATTTTTAATTTAAGGATTTTCAATTTTTTTTTAATTGCCACCTATGTGTGCATACTATGTAAAACAGATTTTGTGCTCAAAATTTCATAAAAAGCTATCCATTTAATTTTTTAAGGGAAAAACTTAAAATTTGATTTTAAAATGCTACTCCACCTACAAAAATATACGTAAATGCATGAAATTTGATTTACAAGTACGTCAAACTATGTATAACAAAAGTTGGTATGGGTTGTGCGATAACATGATTGGCATTCGTACAATACTTTTTATGAATGCTTATTGAAAATTCCTTAAAAATGTATAAATTCTGAGTTCAAATATTTTTAAAAAAATAAGTATTACTTTGATTCAAAAATGCATACCAACTTTTGTTACATCTACTATTAGCAATAGGTAAAAAAAATTCAAAGCAATACGCATAATAGAAAAAAAACCTTAGCATTTTAAATGAAGACAAACTAGTTATATTTTATCTTTCTGAGATAAGTGTAAAGTTTTGATTTGCCACAGGGATGTGAATAAAAACGAACGTAAAAGTTATTATAATTCTGCTTTTTTCAAGTTTAGGGCTTTCAAATTTAGTGATGTTATAGAAAATTATATAAAAAATAATTTAGGCTAAGAAAATTAGATTTGATTTTTTGACCGATTTTTGCCAATTGAATCGTATTGTGTCTCCTTAATTATTTATATAGTAATATTTCAATTATTTTAATACGATAATAATCTTTGTCATTCCATTTACACCCTACTCTTTCTTACAAGGTCTTTTTTTACACGATTTAGAAATAACACAGTACGCGGATTTCACATGAATATTTTTTTTTCACAAATTTTTTGTTCTTGCACGAATTTAAAAAAAAAAAATGGGGATTCGTCCCTTTTGGATGAGGACGATTTCATCGAATTTATGACAGTTTATGATTATAAAGAAGTCGATAATGACGAATTCCAAGTTCAGATACTAACAGCTGATTTAATTCGCGAGGGCTTGAAATAGCTACATGCTTGAAATTTGAACATTTTCTTACTCGTGATCGTGACGTAGAGCGTGCATTATAATTTCAACGTGATCGTAAGTTTTGTGTAGCAGGATATCAAAACTTATATAATCAACTTTTTTAAAAAAAACAGATGCTAAACGGCTTAGAAACAGAAAAAAAAACTGAGGTCGTTGATAGCGAATGAAATTCTTGGTTTGAATTAAAACCGATAATTGAGCTAGACATATCTGACACGTCTACTGAAGAAAGAATTTTTTATCCAGTTCGTAGTAAATGTGCTCGCTTATTATCAAATAGCGATGAGTACTTGTTGGTTAGTAGTTTTATTCTAACTCAGTTAGAATTTTTATATGTTGTATGTACTTATAGACAATTTTTTCTGTACACTAACTTTATATTTTTTGGTAATAAAAATTATTTTTTGTTTGTTTTATAAGCAAATAAAATAAATTTATAATTATTGGGGGTAAATATTTAGAGATTTTTCAGCAAATACGATTTTTTTTAAATTGTGGAATATGTCCCCAAATTTTCCAGATGTCGCAAGTAATTTTTTACACGGTTTTTTAAGAAACATATCTACTGCGTTAAAAAAAAATTGGGTGAACATATATTTCAATACTTCGGAATTTTTGACAGAATTGAAAACAATTACACCCCCCTCCCTTTCCTTGAGCATACCATGCAAGTATTTATAAAGGGAAAACAAACTTGCTCTTTCGAAGCATACTTGCATGTGTTGTTCCTTCCATACCCCATTATACTTTTTTTAATTAACTGCAATTAAAATATGAATATCATAGAATTTGATTCTTCTATTTTCATCCTTTTTTACCACAATTAACTTTTAAACATACATTATTCGAAAATTTTAAATGAATATTTTTTGCATATATTTATTTGACTACAACATATATGCTAACTACATACTAATTAAATATAACTTATCTCAAGAAATCAATACTTATACCTTTGATTGTTCATCAAATCTTTTTCCTTACACTCCTACATGCATAACAATTTTCCTCTTCCACACTCGACTGATTACTGTAATACCATTTAAAAACATCATTTACTTTCTTATCCGTTTTCTTTCTCTCAAATTCATATTTTCCCCACATTTCGGACATGCATACGATGATTTAACTAAACCTTTCATTCACCATTCTAAATTCGCTTTCTTACCAAACAGGCAAAAAAAAAAAAAAAACTTTCAGAATACTTATCGTACTTTTTCATATATTCATTCAGATTTTCTCTAATGGCATCGATGGATATCGTGACACTCTGTAAAAATTTATGCAGAGAAAAAAATTAAATTTACCTGAAAAAGGATTCCACAACTAAAGAACGGAACCAAAAAAAAAAAAAAAAAAAAAAAAAAAAAAAAAAAAAAAAAAAAAACAGCTGCTTTAACGAGCTTCCGGAGCAAGAGAAAAGTGTCGGTTGCAGATACAAAAGGCTGCTAAAAATGTACTGCACATGGGCAATAACTAATATAACGGTAATTTTTAAACTAATAAAAATGTACTGCCCAAGCGCGAAAATGATCCGTTGAAATTTCGAAAATTTTCTGGGAAAACTGTTCAATTAAAGAAACGTACTGAACGTATGAAAAAAAAATATCCTGTCCTTTAGTTGTACCAGACAGAGAATCATGCTGCATAGCTCTTTATAAATTCGATTTTTATCACAATATCGTGCAATTACTGCAAGCCGTGAAACATCTATCACGTGTTTACTTTCTCGAGAACAATGCTAAATGCAATATATATAGTTTTTGTAAACCTGAATTTTGTGTAGCAGTTGCATTTTCTGCTATTTGTGTTCTTTCAACAGTTCACGCAGAAGAAAGTATTTCTGGAATTCGGGTTAATATTGATTGGGGGGGGGGGAGTAAGCTAGGTAAATCGATGAGAACAATAATCCAGGACTTTTTAAAAATGTGTCCTTTATATGTCCGCCATCTGTAAAAAGTTTTCCTTTGGCTTCTAAACAATGAGCAATGACGAAAATACATTCTATCGCTTTTGACTTGACTCTAAATACTTGACTCTTTGTCTGACATAAAAATGTGATTTCTTTTTTTATATCGAGAAATTTCTAAGACTTCACATTTCTCATCAGAATTCTCAAATTTGGCCTGGTGTTTAGTTTGAAAATGTGTTTGTGTACCCTTGACGTACGACATACGACACTTACACCACATAGCACACATACAGCGCAATCTTTTTGTTGTACGAATCGAAATTCGTTCATCCAAGAATTTGTGAAATCGCGAACATCAAGCATTCCTTCTTTTAGTCACCTTCTGATTCAATGTGTAACTAGGAATTGTCGAAATAATTAAACAAGCAATATATAAATTTTCACAATAAAACTAATAAAGTGACAAGTTAAAAGTAACCTAAAAATCCGCAGTGCATCTAACTAAATTCAACTCTCCACTCAAATCATATTCGTACATTGGCGTGACTAATAGAGAATGTGAGAACATGAAAAAATATAATAAAATTTTGTTCTAATATCTATTTCTATTAGCTTTATTCGCATCAAAAGTAAAAAATAAAATAATTATGACTTCTTTAACACAACACTCCAAAAAATTACAGTTGCTCTTAATATTTAGTTAAAAGGGACATTGGTTATGAAATTAGATTCACTTGCTTAATTAACCCACAGCTATGGTGTTGTGGGTTTTTTTTCCACCGAATTTATTTCCAATCGAAATTAAATATGTTGATAGAGAGAGAGAATATTATTTTTGTTTATTATATTTCCGCTGCAAAACGTTTGTTATGCAAAATTTATTTACCTAAGGTATCTCTGTTTCTTCTTTTTCGGTCGATGCCCAAGCTTTTGGTGGATGAGGGGCATAATACTTCATTTTTTATTAACGGAGCCATATTGAGTGATTCTTCATTTTAAAAGTGTTACTAAATATTTTTTATTTGCGTCTAATATTTAACACAAATAAAATCAGTCACATTTAAACATAATTTTTTCTTTACATAAAGCACATAAATTACAAGGAAGCTGATTCAGCAGAATCGTTTTACGGCAGAGGATTTAAAGTTAAAAATAATCTATACAAATAAATAAAATTGAAGTGTCTGTTTGTAATTTCAAATTAGCAGCTTTTTACTTAATACACTAAAAGTATATACGGTACTCATAACAAAAAAACAATTTTTAAAATTTTTGTCTGTCTGTCTGTTCCGGCTAATCTCGGAAACGGCTGGTGCGATTTTAAAAATTCTTTCACTAATGGAAAGCTACTTTAACGGGGAGTAACATAGGCTATATTTTATTCCCGTATTCTTACGGGAAAGGAAACTATACGGGTGAACGTGAAACTGAATGCCAAGATGAACGCCAAGCTGAGCTAATGAAGTCGTTGTTTTGGTTACTGGCCACCGATGCTCTTCATGAGACATAATAGTGTTACGCGCACATGATAATACGCTGACACGTGCCATAATTTTTTTTATGATAGTTATCTCACTGTTCAGTTAAGTAGAGCATCGGCTGTTTCGGATGCACTTTTAAAAATAATAAATCAAGGCTTCATAAGCAAAAAGCAATGCAAGAAACAAAAAATTAATAAGTTTTACGGTTAATTTTAATCATTTCTTTTTTTTTAATTTACATTTTTAGTCACATTTAAACAATAGTTTTTATAATCCCAATCTATATCTATACAAATAAATAAAATTGAAGTGTCTGTTTGTAATTTCAAATTAGCAGCAATTGTTTGCGGGGGCGGGGGTTTAAGGAGCGTTAGAAATTCCGATTTTTAAGTTATTAGACGTACAGTCTTGAAACTTAGTAAGTAGATTCCTCTCATAGGGTAGAGATACGCTACAAAATGGGTTTCGTGAAAATTGCCCTCAAGTGGCGTTGCGGGACTTAAGTGGCCGTTATAGATAATTATTTCCATTTTTAAACTATTAGACGCACACTTTTTATATTTGATAAGTAGATTTCTTTTATAGAGTAGAGATCAGCTATAAGAAGGTTTTGTGAAAATAGACCTCTAAATGGCGTTGCGGGGGATTTAGTGGCGTACTAGATAAATATTTTCGTTTTTAAACTACTTCACCTCCCTGCTTGAAAATTGGTAGGAATGTTTCTTTCATGGAGTAAATATCCGCTACAAAACGGGTTTGGAGAAAATTGACCCCCAAGGGGTGTTGCGGGGTGTTAAGGGCAGATATAAATAATTATTTCTATTTTTAAACTATTAGACGCACAGTTTGAAATTTGGTAAGCAGATTCCTCTCATAGGATAGAGATACACTACAAAATGTGTTTTGTGAAAATCGACCCCTAGGCCGCGTTGCGGGGGTTCAAGGGGCGTTATTGATAATTTTTTTTGCATTTTTAATTTATTGGACGCACAGTCTTCAAATTTTGCTAACCAGATTCCTTTCATAGTGTGCAATTCCCCTACAAAATTGGTTTTGTGAAAACAGACCCAGAAGTGGCGTTGCGGGGGCTCAAGTGGCGTTATAGATAATTATCCCCATTTTTAAACTATTAGACGTACAGTCTTGAAATTTGATAAGCAGATTCCTTTCGGAAAGTAGAGAACCGCTACAAAATGGGTTTCGCGAATATGAACTACCAAGTTTAATTTCGGGAGATTAAGAGGCGTAATCGATAAATATTTCCATTTTAAACTATTTGATCATCCTGCTTGAAAATTGGTAGGCATGTTCCTTTCATGGAATAGAGTTCCTCTAACAAAGAGTAAAACTAAAATTGACCCCCAAGGAGGGTTGCGAGGGGTCAAGAGGAGTTACAGAAAAAAATTCCTGTTTTTAATTGTTAGACCCATATACTTGAAATTTGTTAAGCATGTTTCTTTTGTTGAATAGGGATCCACTAAGAATATATTTTAAGCAAAGCAAGTTCTGGGGGGGGGGTGCAGGGGGTTACTGGGACGTATTGACAAAAAAAATTACTTTTTTCGAGCTACAAGGACTATAATAATGAAATTTGGTTTGCATTTGTCTTTTGTTGAGTTGAAATCCGCTAAGAGCGGTTATTTTGGAAAACTTCTCTCAACGGGATTACGGGGATATTGATAGTAAAACTTTTGTTTTTTTTCCTGTTAGATTTAGACTTGAAATTTGGCTTGCATGTTCAATTTACGGAGTAGAGATCCACCGAAGATTGGTTTTGCGGGAATCCACTTGGTTTTTGGGTTACGAAAGAGCAAACATCATTCTATGCTTCAATTTTAGAGATTTTTAGAAAACACAAATTAGATGAGTTCTGCCCCTTTTTTTTATCAACAGGCGACAGTTACAGGTATAAGTATATTTTTCAATACAATCAAATTCTTAATGCAGGACTTAGATATCAATAATTTATACATATATATGCAGTAAAAATTTATAAAACATCATGAAATTCCCCGCGAAGCGGGCGGGTAACAGCTAGTCTTTATATAAAAATGCACGAGACGTTGAAACGAGAGACAGAGCCAATTTTTCTTTATCTTATAATTTTGTAGAGAGAGAGTGGTGGTGTGCCACATCTGGCATGCGTGCCATAGGTGGCCGACACTTGGTATAAACTAATATTATTCCAAAGAAATTAAAGTTTTTACAATGAGCATTTTTCATATCAATGAAATAAATTCAGTTGGTACTTCAATAAGTATCTAATTTTTCGAACTTCCACAACGCACCAGATTACCTTAAAGGTTTCTTTGAATTTTACTTTATGAATTTGTTTTTTCCCATACTTTTATGAATCAGGATTTGAACCTATTTTTGGCAATTAAAGAATAATCTCAGGTGAATCACAGCGTACAATCGTGACATTTCTTTGTTCATTTATATTTGTAAAAATATTTTTAAAAATTGTCTAGTTTGGTGCTATAACGATTAAATATAGTTTAGAGGAGCTTTAAGAAAGTACGTACAGTTTTGGGACATAAAAACTAGGGTTTGCAATCCCGTGTCATATTTTCAATCCCGGGATTTCGGGATTCCATTATCCAAATCCTAGGATTAGGATTGGACTACTTATTAAAAATACATATATATTAGCATTGTTGAAATTGCCTAATAAAATTGAAAATATAATTAAAAATTGATTTAATATTATTTTAAGGAAACAAATAAAAATAGTACACAATGAAATTATAAAGAAAAGCATTTCTTCATTTCTTTTGTTCCTGTAAATACGCTTATAAAAACACAGTTCTTACAGAGTTTCATCGTTGGAACGGATTCTTATTTTTGTTACAAATCGTCCTGCCGAAGAAAATGCACGTTCGAATTCTTTACTAGTATGTATTAACGTCATTAAAAAGGAGTATGTTCTTTTCAGGTAGTAACCCCGTCTCTCTCCCTTTTCAAAAAAGAGACATTTCTTTTTGAATTTTTGATGATAGAGTCTTAAATCTAATAGACTGCATTGGTGCATATACCTCTTTGATAACTTTATTTAGTTCTTCTGCTACACTTAATGGTTTTTGTATATAGATTGATCCAGTTACTGAATCAGAATGTGAATCAATTTCAAGTGTTACCTCATTTGAAATTGAAGATCCAGTTGCGTGAGCTGTTGGTAATGCATTAGGATTTGAAGTGTCTCAAGTCTTCCAAGCAGGTCCGCTATTAATTAATGGCATTTAAATGAAGAACGAACTGTGACAAAATCTATTCGTGTCATGTTGCTTATATTATTGTGTAAGAATTGCTGTGAGCCACTTAGATCTGTGCGATGTTCTCCCATACTGTGCATAATTTAATTTTTTTTACATATAGCACTTATAATTGCGGGAAAAAATTCTACGTATATATTTCATAAAAAAAATATATAATTTTTTGAAAAATTAAATTCTTTGAAAATTATTATGAGAAAAAAATTTTAAATATAATTCAGACAAAAATTAAATCCCAGAATTAGTTATTTTAATCCCGCAATTTCGGGATTGGAAAAAACACCGAGATTCCGGGGTTTCGAAATTCCAGGATCCCAGGGTTTCGGAATTCTAGTATCACGGGTTGAAAACCCTACTAGATGTCTTCCAAAAATTCTGAATGCCTCTGTCCAAATTAGCTGACACCGGACATCCTGAGGGTAGGAGATATGTCCGTTTTCTGACCTCACTCGCGATGGGGAGAAAGTTACAGAAGAAAATAAGAGAAAACATATCAAATTTCACGGTTTAGCATACACACCTTCCTCGAACTCTTCAAGGTTCAACATGTAAGAAAACTAGCATTAACCGTATACAGTACAAAAAAAGTAAATAAGATACATTAAATGTAATACTAGATTCACAATACTGTGAAAAAATTTCAAAATGTGATTCAGACAAAAATTAAATCCCGGGATTATTTATTTTAATTCCGGGATTTGAAAAAACCACCGAGATCCCGAGATTTTAAAAAACCATCGGGATCCCGGGGTTGCAAACCCTAATAAAAACTTATTTCTAAAATTAAGCAAAATCTTCATTCATGTCTTCATCTAAAAAGAAATATACTGGTCTCTTAGCAAAGCTTATTATCTCGGATATACTACTAATTGTTATAGAATTATTACAGAATACTTAAGCCTTGTAAGGTCTTTGTAAAGAATATTTTACCTTTGATGTTTAACTTGGCAAAGTCAGCGTAATATTTTCTAAGCAATACATTTTATTAAATCGTATTTCAAAGTGTTTCTTCTTTTGGAATAAAACTAAAAAAAAAGTGGGTACTACTGTTTTTAGTACCTGCAAAAGTGGGAGACATATCTATAGCAGTGATCATACACCCTGCGAATGAAAGTCCAACTGAAGCCATTGCAAGAATGGAAAACGGAGCACTCGTTGTTTTATCACATCCTGCAGCATAGATCCCCAGTAAACACAATGAATATCCTGTACAAACTGTAAGAAGAAAAAAATTATCATTCCGTGATTTACATCATATTTTGACATTCTAAATAATAGAAATAAATTTAATTCATATTTTTGAAAAAAAATTAGAGCTAACAATTAAAAATGTATCTCTTGGTAATTAACTACTAGGAATTATTTCTTCCAGTACGAAAATGTACAAATTAAACTATAAATAAATATTTTGCAAAATGAAATTTACATAGCAAATTGCATCCTTTACGAACTTTATCCACACCAGTGTATTGATGTCTGTTCAACCAATCAGAAAACCAACTGATTATTATGGCGAACAAAGTCTGAAGCACGAATGGAACAGAAGCAAAAACTGCATTCTGTAAAAAGAAATTTTTATTAATTCATAACAAATTTGCAATTATCTTACATACTTTGTTTTTAAGAACTTTGAATTTTTCACTAAATTCAATTTCAAAAACAAAATTACAGTTTCTCATTTTCAAAGCATAAATTATTTTTATAATCAGTTTTAAATAGTCCCAAAGAACGGGAGATTAATATATATTCTCTGATTTTCAACATTTCATGCATATCCAGGGTTTTTTTAGAACTTATGGTGCGAGCTTTAACGATTTATGGAACATACTACGACATTTTGCTTTAGAAATGCATGGATGAGCCAAAAATCGCAGCAATCGCTGACAGTAACGGCTCAAAATTTTATCCATCAATTGTAATACATGCGTAAAAGTTTCGATGTAGAGATTTGGATATCGTTTCAAAAATGCCAAATATTTAAGGCACATGTTGAGCCCTAATGGATATTCGACGTAATAAAATTCTCTACAGAATCAATGATTTCCCGTAAAATAAGTCTCTAGATGTTAAGCAACAGAAATTAGACCATTTGTTGCAAAAATAACTGCAAAGAAGTACATTTAAGTGGTCAGTAGCGCACACAAAAATCTTTCGGGGGGGGGGGGTCCATGGTTGAAAGTCCCCCAACTCGTATTATACCTCAAGACAACACCAATTGATTCTTCTGATTTTATTAACAGAAAACAGTAAAAAAATATATTATTGAATTAATAATTAGCATTAATTAATAAAATAAATTGTTAATTACAAGTTCTTCATTAAATTTTACGTTATATATGCATAGGATTGCCATCAATCGAAAAAAATCAAGGGATTTGGGGGGGGGGTCCGGATCCCCAAGACCCCTCTTGTGTGCGCCACTAAAAGTGGTACATTTATTTGTACACTTATTTACAAACAAAGTGGATTATATGTACATACATTACTGTACCGATACGTTCAACGTAAAAAATAGAACAAAACGCAATAGATGGTTATTTTTTTACGAAATTTGTTTCAAGGCTCTGAAAATCAACCTTATGCTGCTTCCCGCATTTTTTAGTATCTCTTTACCTCACATACCTTATACTTATACATAGGAACTGAGGATTCTTAGAACTTTTTAAAAGTTAAAGTGGGTTTATTTATGTATAGGTCTACCGATCTGGGAGAAAACATAGTTTAGAAAAAAAAAGTCTTATTGATTTATTTTTCCACATTTATTCCTTTAGTCGTGCTCAAGAAATTTTAACTTTTGGGGTATATTGATCGGATCTTTTATTCTAAAACGGTAAAAAAGGGTCCCTAAATCTTTTAAAAGCAACGCCAAGATTCGAGTTCGTTTAATTTACATTAAATCATCGGAAAGTCTGAAAGCATTTGTTCATCATGAGACGAGTTTTCCTTCCATGGTATGAAACATAGGTCGACGATCCCGTATACAAATTTCACTTTCCATTCATTTTCGAACAAAAAATACCACAGAAAGAAAAATTAAAATATATGGTGCAAGAAAATTAATGAAAGGGGAAAAATATGTTAATTTCAGGTAGGATTGTCAAAAATAAAACTATCATCTTTGACCTTTTACTTTTCTGCAATTTGATTGCAGATTTTTCTGCAATTGGAAAATATTGCATCCATTTTACTCACTTCGTGACATTTTTTGTCTACAAGACAAAATATTTAAAAATGAAAGGAATTTTTTCAATTAGGTTTATATACGGGTTTCAAATTTTACGTAAATTTTTGAGCAAATAGGCACCCTTCAGCATATAAATGGATCGGCTTATATGCGGAAATATACTATAAAATTTCATGAAATAGAATCACAAAGTCGCAAAATTTTAAACTATGCTATGCGTGGCTCAGATACACTATATTCTCTCTTTCGCTCTCCTCAACACAGAATCTATAATGCATACTAACCTTCGATATCCACTGCATCTACAAATAGTGTCATATATTTCAAACAGATCTTTTTGCAGATGCAACAGATATTTATAGAAAGTATGAAGATATATGATACTAATCAAAACTACTATTAAGACTACTACTACGATTTTATTAAATCTACCAACGTTATTAACTAGCTTCACATATCCTTTAACCATCTTAAAAATAGTTTTGATGTTTTATAAAGGGGAATGTTGAAAATAAGAGAGAATGATTTAAAATTTTTTTATCTGAGATCGATAAAACTCCTGCTCACTTCTTGAATAGGGTAATGCAGAATTGTTCCAAGAAAGATTGGATGAACAGACACAAAGTGCGTTGACGCCCAGAACTGACCAGTCATAGCGATGGTCAATGCATAAAACGGCATGGATGTAAGCAATTTCCGCCAAGGAATAGGTGGACGCTGAAAAGATAAGATAAAGGATTATATTAAAAATGTGCCGTGAATGAATGAGGGAAGGAGTAAACTTAACATCGCACTACACGAAGCCTTTTTGTGATGACCCTCATATGTTTCAAGTATGGTCAAGTGAGCTTGAACCCCCTCTCTTAATTACCACACCACACCAACAGGAGGACGTTTGCGCTCTCAACAGAATAAACATGCATCGTTTCCCTACAATGATGATTTCAGCAATACTGGACTCGAATTCATGACACGCCGCCCACAGTCCGTTAACTTGGCCACAAGGCTATCGCGGCCACAACGTGCCGTGAAACACACTTTAGAGTATAGTAAGTTTAAGGGAATGTAATACGAAAAATTGACGTCCCAGTTGATTTTTTTTTACTGTCAACATATTTCCCTTACAAACCTAATCTTTTCCCATTTTCTAAAATTTTGAAGGAATATTTGTTCTGCTCAGTAAAATATCTTAACACTACTCTATAGATTTGATTTTTTTAAAATTTCACTCATATATAGTTTAATATACGTTTATCTGTATAACAGCATTTCATTGAGGATTGAAACCCTTGACACTCCAAATTTTATTTTCTGACAAAAGATTTTCATTACGTTTTTAGAGGGAAATTAAACATACCTTGATGTATTACTAAAATTAATGATTTATTCCACTAAATATTTTTTAATGTATATATGTGTAATAATTCCCCATTTAAACTTACTCTTGAAGTAGTTTTATTTAACTTATGATGGTTTTGAGCTCTTTAAGACTTCACATAATAATTTAATTTACTCGTCTAAAGAGAAATATACTGTTAACGACAACTTTGTCTCCTAAAAAACTGCCACAATCCCCTTTTTAAAAACAAGATGATGCAATATTGCATCATCTGCGTATTCTGACCAATCACAGAAGACCATAACGGAAATCATATGATTTTAAAAGCTTCCGTTTGAGGAAACTTTAAAAGCTGATACCTCCGACACAAAGTAAGATTTTGTTCTTTGAATTGCTTGTGCGTGTTTTTGTTGTCCCTTTACGATGATAATAGGGATTTTAAAATATCAAGAATTTTCGTTTTCAATGACTGCGACCTGACAAAATATTCTACCAGTGTCTTAAGTCAAGTGAATTCTTTGCCCATTATATATATAACTCTCCACACAAAGTAGAATGTTTTTAACTCTAACTGACACGAATCAATTATTCAGAGAATTTATTGATACCAAGAATATTTTTTCTAATTGCACACTTAAACTAGAGGATTGATTTTAAACATTCGCATATCATACTGTCAAATTAATTCGTACTAGTTATTTTAATTAAGTTCGTCCAGATTAGAAACTTTTCTTCCTCAGTGTGTATTACAGGACAGGTAATGTTATGTTCATGAAAAGAAAATTTGAACAAGTATAATCTATGTTGAGAATTTGTCCAAAGCAATATATTCACATATCCCAAGTATAATAATGAAAGAAAGAATACCAAGTCTAATTAAATGTCCAAATACTGAAAAAAATACGCATTTCTGTCATGAAACATCAGTTACCTTGAAAAAGAAATAGTTTTAAGAATGGTGAAGTGAGTCTGACGTAATACACAGCAGTCCACTCTACAATATAGATCTTCGATGAAATATAATCCTGAATTTATTGCCCGAGACCTAGCATCATTTATTTAACTAGCAATTTTCTTCATTTCCCCACAAGGTAGGCTTTATTGGAATTTAAGAGCATGTTCGTAGCTTAAAACACGTATGCTAATTTATTTTACCTCAACCACCACTTCACTATGAAATTTAATTTTTGATTTTTTTTCATTCTATAAAGAAATGCGAGATATATTAGCGATGGAACTCGTAATTCTGAACATCGATCGTGACGAGGACGGCAACTTACCTGGGCCCCACTCTCCAAACTTCCACAGTATGCCATCATTAATACTTTGAGCCATGACAAATATTGATATGCATCATCAAGAGCTCAGCATACAACTCGCCGGTCTCGAAATCGTAACCATATACACGCTACCGCGGCCACATTTCGCTGACAGATTCATTGATAAAATCTATAGTTTTCTTAGTAAAATATTTTTATGTACCATATTTTTATAACCATTTTCATGCATTGTCATCCACTTCTAAACTATAGTCCAAATTTCAAGTCTCTGGCTCATCGGGAAGTTAGTTTAAAATCTTTTACAAAATTACACCCGGACAGACATACAAGAAAGCGAGTTAATAAAAACATGGTAACCCGAGGGCCCTTCTTTGACCGCAGAGCCACAAAATTGAACAAGTAGACTCAACTCGACCCGTGCTATCGACAGATGGTCTTTGTTTGGTAAATTTGCAAGTTACGGAGATACGGGGCCCACCTCTTCGGAGCCCCGGGTTCAATACTAGAACTTTTTTCGTATTTTCATGCACCTGGGGGCCTCTTTGAGGCTAGATCCACGAAATTGAATACGTAGACGCAACTCGACCCATGCAATCGATAGGTGGTCTTTGTTCATGTAAATTCCGGAGATACGGGGCCCTTGTCGAAATCGGAGCCCACCACTTAGGGGGCCCTAGAGAGTGAAAGTTCAAGACTAGAACTCTTTTTTTTTCACATTTTCATGCATTGTCATCATTTCTGAGCTATGGTCAAAATTTTAAGCCTCTAGCTTATCGGGAAGTTAGCTTAAAATCAATTACAAAACTTTCCACCCTGACAAACATACAAGCCTCTTCGGGGGCCCGGGTTCAAGACTAGAACTTCTGTTTTTACATTTTCATGCATTGTCATTCACTTTCTGAGCTATAATCCAAATTTCAAATCTCTAGCTCACCGGGAAGTTAGTTTAAAATCAATTACAAAATTCCACCCGGACAGACAAGAAAGCAAGTTAATAAAAACATGGTAAAAATTTCATCGTGCTTAAAATTCCAATGAGATTCTAACAGCCCTTTAAGTTTTCATCTCGTAATGGCAAAAATTGAAAAGATCTTTTCGGGTAAAGAAACTGCTCAACTTGAATATTACAATCTGTGTGTGTGTGTGTGTGAATTCATTATCTTCATTAAAGAGCAACACAATTTATGTGATATTCTTTATTTCTGAATAAATCAATCCATTTTTTTTCTGATGTAAAATTTAGATTTTTATACTGTAATGTTAAACGGACTTACATCTTTTAAGGCTAAGCTGAAAAATTGCGTATTTACAGAATGCTTATATACTTTAACTTTAACCCAAGCATGCGTATGTATGAGAAATATTTTCGAGTAGAAATTGATTACACAGAGCGGTACAAAAGTTTGAAATAGTCTATTCTACCCTCTCACATTGACGTAATTTCCGTCACAGTTTGAGGCCGCGGTAGCCTAGTGGTCAAGGTATCAGATCGTGGCTGGCATGTCATGAGTTCGAGCCCAAGACTCACCGTGTAGGGACACAATGCACGTTAAATCTGCCGAGAGCTCAAACTTCCTCCCATTGGTGTGGTAGTTAAAAGAGGGGGTGCCAGCTCAGGTGTCGTCCTTGTCTCTTGACCTTTTGACAAAATTACGAGGTCCGTCACCAAAAGCCCTCGTGTAGCTGAACAGTGCGACGTTAATATTCAATCACTCACCCGTCACAGTTTGAATTTAAAGGTGTTAATCAAGCTCCGTATATTTGCCATTTGTATTTCAGACATGCATGGGACCAGTTCAGTTTATTTCTATTACATAATTTTATTTTTAATTTTTTGATATAAGAAGCTTTTGTTGTTTTAGTATTAAACATAGCTTGATTTAAATTTTGAATGCAACTGTTTTCAAGTAGGAAAAATAAAAGACTATTTTGCATATACCATTGTAAAAGAAATTGCTTTGTATCCACGGTTTTTTTTTTAAGCAAATGAATGATCTTCTAATCTGAAAAGCATTTGCTTAAGCTAAAGGTACATATTAACTTTCCGCTATAATTACAGTATATAATTTTATATATATTCACTATAATTTAACTCTTAAGTTTTACATTCTATGTATTTTTGTGAAGTGAAGTGTGTGGTCTTTCACATTCATAGAGAAGACGTACCCAATTGAAAGTTAATGACACAAAAGTAGATTTTAGATATATGTCTACAGGAGAAACGAACTATTAAAATTTAAAATCCAAATTATTTTTAAGTTTTTAGATTGGAGCTTGTTGCTATCAGAAGGG
>BMAO01034517.1:0-41557 GCA_019973975.1 Trichonephila clavata | reverse complement strand
ATCTCTCTCTTCTCATTTTAGGATACTTTCAAACTGTAAAAAAAGCCTAGGCTCTAGCTGGATCTTAGACAAGCATACATTCCAGAAGACCTGAAAACCAATTAGGTTTTAAGAAATTTTAAGTTTTCTGAGATTTGATTTTAGTTTTGAATTCACTTTAAAGTTTTTTGCAATTCTAAATTAAATTAATTGAAAATATTTTTGAACACAAGCCACTTTTTCGTGTGAAATGGGTATTAACTGCAATTTTAATTTCTAAAATCATTTCTGTTTGGCTATGTTTTGAAGCTTTTGAGTTCTCTCACATTTACTTAATTAAGATTAATTTGTGTATTTTTGTGTAAGACCATTATATTTATTTGTACACATAATTTATATAATATAAAAGCTTTTTACTTTGTTTTCATTAATTTTTCCTGTTGAGAAAATGCCATGACAAAAATGTAAGCAGGCTTCTGTGAGAAATAACATTTGAAAGGGCAGGAATACGCGACTGATATTTATAAATCTAAAATCCAGCTTTCACAGATGTTACAATTAGACTACAAAATGTAAATGTTCTGAATACAAATGTTCTGAATACAAATGTTGTAGAAAGAACTAAATATTTCCCCCGATGTCTAAACTACATTATAGTAAATATTTTGTAGTACTACTTTAGTATTTTCAAGTCATGCAACAAAAACCCAAACTTGCTAAACTACCCCGATTTAGAAAAAAAAATAGACATTATTTACAAACTTGGTGGATTTCGGGATTACCTTTGTATCACTATTATTTTGTGTGTAAAAATGTTTTGTGTATTTAAAACTCCTGTGAAAATATTAGATTAAGATGAAACCGAGTAATCTATCAAAGTAACAAATGTTGTTAATATTGCGTAAACGAATATTTTGAATTAAAAAAGATATTTTCAGTCATAATATTTCAAGTAGTGTTTGGATGTAGAACATAAGTTAGAAAATAACATATTAAAAATTAGAGCTTTACAGACACTATTATTTTTGATTTATGCCTTTCCAAATTTTATAAATGTGTTTTTTCAGACATTTAATTTTGAAAATGTGTTTTCTAATCCCTAACGCTTTTTTTTTCTAATCTTGAAATATCTTGTAAATACTCTCAAACATATGATTCATAAAAGTTCATATGGTTTAGGACTGGGAGCTCCAGTTATGTTTTTTAAAAAATCTTAAAGTTAATATTTGAAAAATTTCGTGTTTTTCCAGGTTTAGCTATAAAAATAATTATTAAAATCCAACAAGAAATGGATTTTAAATTCTATACTTTTTGTTTCCAATAATCTAAGAAATATAAATATTTACAATAATTAAATATTTTTAATAATTTAGTATTTTATAAAAGTTTTAAAAAAACTTCAAAAATTTCAATGCTTTAAAATTGTTAAATAATGGCTTCTCAAACTAACTTATTATTTCAGAAACAATATAATAGTGTAATTTGAATATAAAACAAAAATTTATTTTATTGTTATAAAACTGTTTATGACTTCTACTCATAATGTAAAAAGAATGAAATATAAATATATAACTTAGTGCAGTCAAAAACAATCATAATTTGTAAAACTCCGGTCCCACTACTAATTCCAATAGATTTTACAAACTGTAGCTAAAAACAATTATATACTTACGAGATCAAAAATTTATTTATATATGGAAATATTTTCCTTATTAAATATATAATGAATATTTACAAGATGATTTCTAAAATCCTAAAAGCCTTTAATGGAGAAAAAGCCCGACCTAATTTGGATAAATAGAAATTTCATTATATAAATATGCAGGCTTTAAAACAAATAAATTTGCAAAGAAAAAGCAATTTACAAAATTTTTTGTATTTACTGAATATAAAATAAATCAGAATTCATCCTCAAATATACATAATTGTGTAAGAAAAGGTTTTGTTCAATTTACAAACAATTACAAAGAAACTTTTATAAATAATAATTTAAACAGGTATAAATAGCAAAAATTATCAAAGTATACAAAATACTAATATTTGCTATAAAATGTTTAGTCAAAGTAAAATACCTTTTACAAAGCCAAACATTTATGTAAACAATTGTACATTACTGAAGCTAGAGAAGTGTACATATTCATATAAAGGGCAAAAACACAAATATATTTGTTTAAAACATTATTTTTAAACCGTTAATTTTAAGAAAAAAGATTTTTGTATACATTGATAGATACGTCATTGATTGATTGATATACGTCGTTTATAGCACTGTCACAGTGTGATATTTTTCGAAACACGGCGCTGCGCACAGGCCAACATTACAGTCTTTACATTCAAAATGTGTTTCTCTTCGAATGCGTTTTCCGTTATCATTTTTCTTAAGGTTGCATACGACACATTTTCGTGGTGGTTTGTTTTTTCTTGAAGAGTCACTTTCCACATATGAAGCCCTTATGAAGCACATATTTCCATTTACGCCTTCCAATTAAACGGATTACATTTTCAGAAATTTCAGAGGTAACAAAGTTTCGAGAATCGGAATTACTACTTCCTTCTTCTATCAATCGTTCAATCAGTTTCATTCGAAAACCAATATGATTTAAAATACCGCCATTTTTATTATAGATAGTGAAGGAATTCCACACAATTTGATTTAACAAATGACGAAAAATCTTCTTGTAGTATTTCCTTTGTTGATTTCGGGCAACAAGATAGTAAGAATAGACACCGATCTGATCTATCAACACCACCCATGGTGGTATTATAAAACACCGCTGCTTTTGGTTTCATTTTCACAGAATCCCGTTTCTTAGCTTTCTTTCCCTTCCATCATATCAGCGTTATGAAAAATGCTAATCATATGCAGGGTTTTTTTTATCCTTGTACTTCAAAACACATATTTTTCCCTTTTGGAAGGCCATAATTTCCACTTTCTTCACTTTAGAATTTTTTAATGAAACAGGTAAACCTTTTCGAGGTAACGGACTCGTGGCTGGCGTATCATGAGTTCGAGCCCATTACCACTGAAGACCCGCCGTGTAGGGGGACGATGCACGTTAAATCTGTCGAGAGCTGAAACGTCCCTCTGTTGGTGTGGTGTGGTAGTTAGAAGAAGCGTAGAGGTGCTAGCACAGGTGTCATCCTCGTCACTTGACCATGGTTCAAAATGACGAGGTTCGTAGCCAAAAGTTCTCAAGTATAGCTGAACAGAGCGACATTAATATTCACTCACTCAACTCAACCAAATTGTATGAAATTTACGGAATAAATGAAAAAAATATTAGAAGTGGAATATATTAAAAATTCAATTTAAAATTTTAAATATCCAAAGAATTATTAGTATTTAGGGTAAATATTTTTCAACTGCGTACGCGAGATAATAAATATATTTTTCGAAATTCAAATGCAGAATTTCAGTGCAGCTAATATAAAATTCCTGGTTTTGTATGGTTAAGATTACAAAAAATGTCCAAATTTTAATTACTTGTTCTTCAGCCAATCTCTATAATAGAATCTAAATGATAAGAGATTTTGCATAAATAGATATTTTTTTAACTTGAATTTAAAATGGATCTTTATATTTATTTATTTATTGACGCAAATTTCAACTGTAAATTTGTCCAGGTGCTTTTCATTTCTCTTTGCCCGAAGATTCAAGCTTAACAATTTGAGCTTGTTGTTCTTATTCTCTTTGAAAGAAACAGAAGTTCAGACATTAAAAATTCTATTATAATTCGTTATCAAAACAATACAAAACTAGGGATTGTATGTAAGAAACTCTGAACACCTGGCTTTGATATTATGAAAAACTAAAGGATTTAAATTGGTTTTTTTTGTTGTTATTTTTATCAATGCGTAAAAAATTTTTCCAAGTTCTGTTATACAGAAACTTAAAAATTATTCATGTTTAGAATTTTAAAAGTTTAACAGGTTTTAAATTTTGGACCCTTTTTTTTTTTTATCAATTTTTGACACAAACGAAATAATTCCTTTAAAAAAAAACTTAGAATTAATAATTAAAATCAGAAAAATGAAACTGTAAATTATCTTCATTGTTTTAATATATACTTTGAATTTAAACATAGATATATCATATAAATTTTTAGAGATAGATTATAAAAACTTAATTCTACTTGAGAATTTTAAGGTAAAAAAAAAATTTGATTTTGTCAAGCTACCCTTCTTTATCCCAATTCGTTGAATTTAGAATTAATATATTAAATCAAAAGTGAGTATATCATCTGTATATTACTTATGTGATGGAACTTAAAAAATTATTTAAATTAAAGATTTATAAAAATGCTTAGATCGTGAAAACTACATCAAAGAATTTATTTAATTCAAACCCCAAAAAATTTCAAGTCAAGTTTACTTACAAACTTTTACTGATAGTCCGTACGCTCTGGAGGTTTTAAATTCTTCCCAGTTTTTTACGATTGCTGCAGGGGAAGAACGGGGCAAGCCATGAAACTTCCTATCAGAGTCCATTGTGTCATCCCAACCCTCCCTAATTATCCTTCAAGATGTTAAGCCTTTAAAGGGGGGGGGGGAAGGATTTCGGAAAAAAGACGTCTCTAACACTTTCGAAGCTGTTACTTGAGGAGGAAAAAACACGTTTGGTGCATTTTTGGTGAGTCCCCGGTCTTACGGGATAAAACGTGTGGTGCGTTTTTGAAGCATCTCAGGATGGAAGAAAAAGACGTTTGGAACGCTTAAAGGGTTAAAGAACGAGTATCCGACAGCAGTCTCTCACCATACATAGGGATATACTGTACAATGCTGTTTTCAACGTTGTACCTAGACTACAGGTATTGTTGAGGAATGACGAACGACGTGTTGAACATTGGTCATGAAGAACATCGTTCATTTCTAAGAAAGTTTAACAAATTATTGCTTTAGTTTTCCTATTATCGAATTTGAAGTGTTAGTGGACTTCTTGGTCATCTGGTACATACACATCCATAAATCTAATGTTGAATGTATCGGTTTGATAATCGTTAAATAATCGTTTTAAAAGAATTGTTTATCAGACAAAGCTCTCGATTCCTTCACAGGTGGAAGGAAATTGGTTTACTTAGAACAGTTCAATAAATATACACTTTATATTGGTGGCGGAAAAAACTGCGCACCCCTAAAAGGAATTTTTCGATTACAATAAAAATTGGTGGATGTGAAGAACATATATAAAAACACAGACGATTACAGTTTCCGAACAATTGAAAGATTAAATCAGAGTTCAACTGTTACAAATGGAGGAAGTGAAAGATTCACTGGTCCATGTCTGGCCTGGATGCTAACTGTCAATCAGAAAGGAATCGACTAATCAATATTCCGGATGTGGTCTTGTGGAATTTCGTAACAAATATTCTCTAACAGTTGAGCTAAATCGTCAGCATTCCTAGAGGACTGTAAGCAACATTTCAAAACTTCCTAAGTGTTCTATGATAGAGAGAGATATTAGATAGCTGACCAAAGAAGTGTAAGGCAATCTTGAGGACAATCCATAGCAAACGTGTCACATGCGGCTGAGCATTATGGTGTTGAAAAGTATGTCCTGAGTGCTGAAAGGAAATGGTCGTACGATGTCTTCAACGTCCCGCTTTGCTGTCTGTGTAACATAAAAAACTACTAAAAGGTTAAAGCTATCAAACTAGATGGCATCTCATAACATAACGTCCTGTTTTGTGCCTCTGGGTCGTTTGCTTGTCAGGGCAGGATCCCCACGCTATCCTGGACGTCTACAGACACGTCTGCGTCTGTCATCAAGGTAGAGTGGGAAACGGGATATCCTCATTCGTTGTAGTTCTTCGTTGGTCGAGTCCGGCATCACTACAGACGTGGTCTTGATGGTGTACAGGCCTAATGATCGGCGCAAGTATAAATCCTTTCTTTAAACCGTTTTTGGAGGATTATGGTCGACACATGTGTACGTACAATATAGTGGATAGTTGATAGCCATGAATCCAGAGCTGTGAGAGCTATTGTGGCAATCATTCTGTCTTCGCTCCCTGTTTTGGCTCTCTGTCAGCAGCTGCTGTTCTTAAGCTGAAATCTTCTGTTGATGAGCTGCTCTTGCCAGCAACGTCTCATCGCCGCATCACTTCAACCTAGATGTCGAGAGATTCTCCGATTTGGACAACCACCTCTTTAAATCTAATTGAATGACCCCTTCAAACTCTGACATCTGCTCGCACTGTTCACGAATACTTTGGTTAGGCATTGTTGGATCAGGTGTTAGATATCGCAATCGAAAGCAATGGAAATTTTTAACAGCATATTGAGAATCATTACTTTTATACACCTGCTGAACGCGCAGTTCCGATGCACTGAAAGTCCCGCTATTTATTCATGGGACACCAAATTCTAATAATTTGCATATCGGTCCAAATGTCTTTGCTTACGAAAGTTCATTACAGCCGGGAAACTACTTGGCGCATCTGTTTTTCTTGTTAAAGAGTGTGTAAGGAAAATAATCTGAAAAAAGTCCGTTTTTAAATAAACTTGAAAACTACCAACCTTGACGTATTCAATCGGTTATATTTGAACCCAAATCTACTCGTCAGTAGTAATCGATACGAAGACATATTCATAACATTTTCTGTCCATTTTTTCTTTTTTTATAAATTTGAAGTAGACGTTTGTTCAATATGTGTTATGCCATCGATTGCATGCATGTCACTTACTAGCGCTGAATTATTGTCAAGTTTTTTTTTAGTATTTTAACTTTATTTCGAATTCCCCGCCATTTCGCATGCCATTCCACGATTGCTCTTTAAGAGTGGTTCTGGTATTCTGCAATTCTATCTCACATTCATTTTTGTCTTCAATAATTTTTGATTATGACTAAATTATATTTGAAATATCTATCAAAGTAATTTGAAAGGATGTTTATTTTCAACTGTTATCTTTTTCATAGAGCAAGGGATTTACAAATGGAACTGAAACGGTAAAAGTATAAATGACTTGTGAAAATTGCTGCCGAGTAAATCCCTGTTATAATAAAAAAAAAATATTTATGGAGTAGTATAGTGCGTATACAGAGGAAATAACTTTACTTAAAGCACAATGAGGTGGTTGTTTTGTTTTAGAACAATAATCTCTATTTTAAATTATCAACATATTAAATAAAATTAGATTAATTTATAAAAGTCTTGGCAAAAGAGCAGTATAACATGCAGTTAGTTTTTAATGAATAGGTTTTTATTTTGACAGGGAAAACTAGATTAAATAATCTAATTAAAGTATAATAAAATATTTCATTATAACAACATTGTCTTTTATAATGTGGTTAATTTTCTAGATCCTTGAAACTAATATTACAATTTAGTTTACAGTTTGTGTATTCTTCAGTAATCTTCCGTCACATTAACGTCTTTATTTTTTTTAATTCATTGTATCATGCAAATTATTTTTCTTTAAATAGTGCAAAAGCATCGACAATCCATTAATATTAAAATAATAATCAAGGAAAACTAAATTTTCAGATATTACATTAAACAGACTAATGATAACTACCCTAAAAGTGTTAAGTGTTACCACACATTTTTCTCATAGCTCATATTTAAGATTATGAATGGCTTAATGTAACTCAATATCGATTACTTTATCTATAAAATGTATCAAGAAATGCAATTTTATGGGTGTGCATGGTGCATAAAGCTTATTTGGGGATAATTTACAGTTGCAAAATGAGATCTTTGTATAGATAAGTGAAAGAAAAGGAAATTACAATTAGAAGTAATAAACATAAGTTGCACCATATGTCTCAGTTAAGTTTTATTCTTAACATTTGTCGATTTGAGTTGAAACTGTTATACTTTCAGTTGATCTTAATACCACATAAGGCATTATTTATATTAAATTGTCTTTTTTTTCTTTGTATGCATTAATCATAACTTTTGAACATTCATATATTTTAAATTTGAGAGACTTTTTACATAATGGTACCCGCATTATATTTTCCCTTTGTTTTTCCGGAAAAATATTAACTTTTATAAAACTTTAAAAAATGATTAGTAAAATTTAGCTTCTTTGATATTTTCAATATAGTGGGTTTTAGATGTCCTTAATATAAGTGTCAATTTTTTCAAGCGGTAAAATTAATATATTTTTACTGCATTTTTATATCTAACATAAAAAATAATGCAATGCAAACTTTGGGAAACTATTCAATATTCTCGAAATGTATGATTTTTTCCAGTTCCAAAATTTCATCTTTCTGCCTGTTGATCCCAGTGATGAACTGAGGAATCCTTCTTTACAGTGCAAAAATGCCGTGGTCGAAAACTCAAAAATGAGAGTTATAAAATTTCTTTATCACTAGTCGCAGAAAGGAGAGCCTACCATTTGAGACTGAGGTAAGAGAAATTTTTTCTCTCAACAAGACCGGAATAGATCGGAGTGTTTTTCCACTGAATTATTTCCAACTTTGCAGGATTTCACATGAAAGTTTTTCATTTTTTCTCCATCAACATAAAATGAGTATTTCCTACCTGTATCCCTGTATCAAATCTAGCGTGTACTGACAGATTTTCCACGCTTTCCCATTTCTTCATCTCCGTATATAACCGTATTTCAACTTCCCATTTCAACTTTTGACTGATGAATAGATTTTATTTTACTTTTATTTAGATAAATTTCCTTTTTCCGGAATGCTCTCTTTTGAATTCTTCTTTCGAAATCTCTTCCCATTCATATTTCGAAATTCCTCTTTTAACCCGGGGAGGCGTTTTTTTTTGCAGTAAGATCAATACAAAGAAAATACATCAGCTAGGATGAAACAAAGTCCTCGGTTTTAGAATTCAAAGAATATGACCTACTTGCCACCTTTGGAAAATAATGGTAAAAAAAAAGAAAAAGAAAATAATAGATTTAAAGATTTGAGATTTAAAAAAATATGTAGGAATGTGTAAAATTTAATTTTTTTTAAAAGTATTGAATTTGAGTCGCTATATCTGTGAAGAGAATGACATATGAACTCATACATCTTCTCTTGACTTTTATCCAACGACGTGAATTATATTCATGGTTCAATGTAAAATAAAATTGCCTGCACCATTTATTTCATTGGTTTTTAATTGAATAAGGTCCTGAAAATACGATAAACGACAGCCCCCCCCCAGCATCCCAAACCTACAGCATCCCAGTAATGTGAAAATGAAAACAATGTTATATAACATTTTTAATCTTTATTAGCTTTTGAAAGCGTACTGAAGCAAAAAAAAAAAAAAAAACATTGACGAGATAAATTATTTTGCTTCGTAGTAAATAGAAAGTAATAATTTCTCACAAAGGAACAGGGTCCTAAATTCCTAGCTGCTTTATGAAATAATGAACTCCCCACTTTAAAGGACTCACGTGAAATAATATTTGAAATTAGTTTAAAGATTTTATATCATGAAGTAGTGAGTGACAAATATAAGAATGGCTGCTTCAAAATATCTTCGAAAAATTTCAAAATGTTACTTTACAGCCTTAATGAAGTTAGCAAGGAATGCGTTAGTGGATGTTTGTAAAGTGAAGAGGGAGTAATTTAATCAAGTATCTGTCGATGGTTTTATATCTCAGTAAAAGAGTTATTAGTCAATCAATAGGATAATGCGTTAGTTTCAAGATTATAAAAAAAGAGTTTTTCCAACTTTCGCAGTCTCATTTGAGGAAGCATTTAATACAGTAAGTGAAGAAATAAATGTGTACAACACATTTACTTAAAATTCACGCAGGAGTATTTTTTTTTTAAAAAATAAAGCATGAGTGTTACTAAAAAATATATGCATGAGGGTGAAAACACCGAATTACCTGTTTCACTCTTTTGCAACAACTATATATTTGTGATTTATTTTAATCTTTAGGCTAAGCATTAAATCAATTTTACATAAGAAGGCGAACATGGGCATAAAAGATAAGGAAATAGTATTTTGCCTCTAGTGATTCTACATGATTTTAAACTATACTTATCATTATTTTGAATTTCTTTTCTATATATATGTTTACGTGTAAAAAGGGCTTATTTTGTATGTTTCCTAAGACTTTTTTTTCTTGTTAAATTTCTCTTGTAAATTTTTGATACTGTGGAAAATAAAAAGAAGTATTGTTAGTTTTAAATTTTAAAATATAGTTTTAATGTACATAATGACTGTTTTTTATATCTAAATAAGGCTGACTAGTGGGCAGGTGTCAGCCGAAGTGAAGATCTTCCTAGGAGATCGGTATACACAGCTTTAAACACTTATTGGGTGAGCTCGGTCTTTCCATGGGAGAAAAAAAATTAAGTCATTTTTTTTATTACTCTTCGTTTATTACTTTTCATTTCATCCTTTGAAGAAGAAATAAAATAGTTTATCTTTTTTTATAAGCCCGTCTTGAACTTTGTCTGAAACGTTAATCAAATCTGTTCCGTATCTCTTGTTATTGCAAATCCCCCAAGAAATCCGTGTTAGATATATTTCTGCATTCTGTGCACCCGAAGTCATTTCTTTTAGCCTTACTGGTCTTCTAAACATGACGAGTGTATATACTGGGGCAGAATGAACGATATACGTTGACAGTTTATACTCTAGGTCTCAAAGTGTGGGACTCTTGGGGGGGGTGATAATCTTACAGTGAGAGGAGAATATATCGGAAATTCGAAAATAAAATATTATTTAAACAAATATTAATTTACTGAAAGGAAACAAAACAAAATACATTCTGACATAATAAAAAATAAAATACACATTTGCACTGATATAATATACCAAAAATGTATCAGTACTGCTCAATGTATTTGATAATAAAATTATCAATACTAAATTAAGAACAAGTTTAAAACTTACTAGTGACTACCTTGTGTTTGTCAGGTACAAAATTTAATACTTTTGATAATTTGTATGGTTTATATTTAAAGTTGTATTGTAAGCTTAGCGTCAAGTACATCATAACTGCAATCAATATATTGCTATTGTGTGAAGGGGAGGGGGCGATGAAAATTATGATTGAAAATATTATCGCACATGTTGAAGTTTGAGAAGCACTATTCTAGGTACGTCCACCCATAGTGTGATGACGATTATCTTAAGTCCAGAACAAGTTTTGAACTCTTTGGAAAAGCATGGCTACAATATCCAAGAGCCTTCAAGTGGCTTGTCATGCAGACAGTTCATTTCAAATATCTCCAGGTCCAAAAAAAAAATACATTCGCCGAATTCCAGATGCCGAATTAAGGGCAGTTCTAGGGAAAGATCTGGGATATCTGTTATTTTTAGAACTTTGACCTGTCATGATTTTTTCTGCAACACCTACACCGAATTGGTGTTAAAGACACTCTAGACTGCTCTCTGTGTCTTGGAGGAAAGGCTATGAATTTTGCTCACTGACAGTTTGTGTTTCCCTGGCTAACACATGCCATTCAGCGCTCTATACATTGACAGAAGCAGTTTATTTTCATTATTCATGTTTTATTTTTTCTTCTATTTCAATAAATTATACTTAATGAAGGCATGCTAATCACGCAGTCTCTGCATGTATCCTTCCAATACATGTTCTGCGGCCCGCTGAGACATCTTACGATTTTTTTAGGTATCAAGTTTTTAAAGATTTTTTTTTATTTTAAAACTTATTTGAAGAGAGTTTTTCTTAAACAAAATTATAACATACTTATATTTTACTTATTCTTTTTTTAAAAAGAAATCATTTTTGATAGTAAAAATAACTTTAAAATTAAAAAAATATATTTTTTTCATATTTTATTGAAAATTTTCATTTGTTTTTACTGCAATAAATTAATTTTATTAAACTTTTAAATGCATGCATTAATATATTTCACTATTGATGAAAGTATGGCGACTTTCTTTACCTTCATCCTTTTCTTTTTGAATAGTCCAATCAACGACAAGCGAAGTGTTTTTTAATATTTTAATGTATATACTGCAATATTTTATGGTGACAGACCATTAACCAAATATTATGGCTGATACGTAAAAACTCTTTCAGTTGCTAAGATATATAATCTTCTAAGGCACTATGACCATTACATTGCAAAATCTTCATGAAGACAAATTGTTGGAATTGAAATCAACACCCACACATTGAATGGAATTGAAATCAACACATTTTTTTAAAAAGTGTAAGATTAAATCAAAATACTGTAGCTAGAAAAGTTGATAAAATATTTTAGAAGTTTTGAGAAACCAGCATAATTCAAAAACATCAACATTTCAGGCCTTCTCAATTGATGAAAGCTGAAATAACTGTGATATTGCTCAGATGGTCGATTTTATTTGCAGATGCGATGTTCATTTAAAAATAAGTGAACATTTGGAAATCATTCCTATGCTTCCAAATGTCTAACCACACGAGTAAGGCACTTATATTGCTTATCCAAGGGCTTATGGAATTTTTGAGGAACTATAATTTACCATAGGAAAAGTTCGTTTGTCTTGTAAAATGATACTTTTTTGTTAAATTTTCATAAGGAATGAACTTTGTTGAAATTTGACTAACGAACTTATCATTGAGCAGCTTCTCGTTTTATTTCCGAAATACGTACTTGGTCGTCAGGAAGTTCCACAAAGGATTAGTGATCTGATTCGTTTTTTGTCAATTTATCATAACTTGTCTCATCAGATTGATCAATGAGCAATGTTAATTTTTTTTTATATTCTCTTCAATAATACCCCATTTAGAGTTCGTGATATTATAATGCACTGTAAAAATGACAAAGAAAAGTCTAGAATATAATAATTTATAGACCAAATTCCCAGTCTAGCTTTGAGTTTGAGTATAATCAATGTTTCCTCGCACTCTGTAAGCATAACATTATGCTGGGACAATGATACGGCACACATTTTTCGTGAAACTGATCTCATTTAGCAGAACAATTAGAGAAAAGCATTATATATATAAGCAGAGTATGTAATAATATCATTCTTTTTACAATATGTCATTACAATAAAAGCTTTGATTGATCAAACATTAAAATGAAGCGTATTGTAGTTGTCGTCGTGTGTTTTATCCTGGGATACATATGAAAGACGAGAGATGGAAGAAAAGAAACTTTCAATACAAACACATAAGACTATAGACTTAATGAAACGTATTTAAGGCCAGTCAGTAGGGTAAAAATCTTGAAATGATCGATTTTGAGTTTTTCATATTTCTGAAATCTGTAATTCATAACCTTTCTAAGGATTTAACACATATGTTATATTTTCAATTAGAGAAGTATGTCAATATGACTTTTAAAAAATCATTAACAGGTGGGCCACGCCCTCTTTTGACAGATATTTACCGTTTAAATACCCTGAAACAATTGCAAAGCCTACTTTTTATTTATTCATACACAATTAACTTTAGATAAAAAAATAAGCGTACTTTTAATTGTCAAGTTATGAAGCGGGATTTGGTGAGAAACACATAGTTCAAGGGTTTTAAATTAGAATTATTTAATATTTTTGGATTAATAAATTTTGCAAGGTAAATTTTTTATAAAAATTACAGTTTTCTAAAATTTATATTTTTAAAATTGTGTTTAAAAAATAAAATTGTTCTAAATTTATTATATGTGAATAAATGTACTGCAAGTTTATATAATATATTCCTTATGTATACTTGTGCATACTGAATTGACACTTTGGAAATATTACAAAAGCATTTTCCTAAAGAAACATGTTGTGACAAATTTGAATAAATTCAGAGATGATAAAAAAAAGTAGGTTTTTTTTTGTAAAAACTAAATATATTTGAAAAAATATCATTTCAGTATAAATATAAATTTTTCTTTATTGTACAGACAATTTTTTAAACTTAAATATTCAAAAGTTTTTGAATGAATGATACCTACAGATAATTCAGATGTGCAATACCATTTGTCGTTGCAAAAGGCTGGTTACATACATACAAATACATAAAAATGATGTTTAAAAACATAAAAACGGTTTTATTTTAGCTGTTTTAGAAATTATTTGTGCAGTTTAGGAACACTTTTTAAATTTAAAGGTTTTAGAAACTTATGTTTGTATGTGAACACACAAAACACTGATGAAAACTTCCGAAATGCCGTAAAATCATGCTTTCTCAAATGCACAAACCCATATAGATAAATTTTTTCAAATTGTATTTATGACGATATATGGTCTACTTGTGTGTGTGTGGATATTTGTAATGCATAAATGCAACAAATTCTTCAAAAACTTATACTGATTTTGTGAAAATAGATGTAAATTTTACAAAATAACTCGTTAAACAAAAATTGAAAAATGCTATTTATCTATTTTCTGAGTATTTTACAACTTTTTTGTTTCCTATTTTACTTAAAATATATTGACATGACGCTAATGTTTAATAAAAAGTGGCAAATACATGTAATTCATAATGTTTGTGATAAAGTGACATTTCGTACAGAAAATACATTTTTCTCAAAATGATGCTTTTGAACCTGTGTGTCTTTTTCTCAGAATATACAGAAATGATGCATATCAAGTTTTGAATAATCATAACTGATATATAATTATGTGTACTGAAGTAAGCTTTTAATAATATTGCCAAAATATTTTGGTAAAAGTCATTTAACGTGAAAAAAAATCACAATTTTAAAAAAAATCATAGTGATACTTTTACGTTGCATAAATTTGAAAAAACTTTACTATATATTTAAAAAATCTCACTTCAGTATAAATATAAAAGTATTATCAATATACAGACAAAATTGGAAGTCTTAATATTTAACAATTTCTGAGAAAATGGAACAAAGGCATATGTACTGATATGCGATGATTTTTGTCGTTGCCAGTGAAGCTTGCTATAGACATAAAATTACATTAATTTCATATTTAAGAAGATAAAAACAGTTTTTTGATTTGCTGTTTTAGAAATTATATGACCACTTTCGAAAAAAGTTTGAGATCTGATACTTTTAAAAATACTGTTTGCATGTGAATAAACAAAACATTAATGAAAAATTTCGAGAAATGACATATAATCACATATTTCCAAATCCTTACTTTACATATTGTTACATTGTTACAAGGCATTCATGATGTTTTTTTTTAATCAACTTTAATGTTTGTAATACATCACAGTTAAAACTTCTTCAAAAATTGATAAAGATTTTGAGAAAACTAATGTAAATATTGCGAAATATCTCCTTAAACAAAAACTGTATGTATTTTTTTGGGCAATTTAAGTAAAATAGGAAACAAAAGTTTTAAAATAAATATAGGATAAGCTAATGTTTAGTAAAATGGGACCAATACATGTTGTTATTCATAATTTTTGTGATGAAGTGACATATCATTTTAAAATGCATTTTACTCAAAATGATCTTTTTTTCAGAATTGACTGAAATGATCCTCATGCAAATTTCAGTGAACTTAACTGATATGTAACTACATATACTAAAGTGATCTTTTATGTATATTCTCAAAATATCGTGAAAAATATGACAATTTGCAAAAAATTCATAGTGATACTTTTACGTTGCATGATTTTGAAAACATTTAACAATATGTTTAAAATATCTCACTTTAGTATAAATATAAGATACTAAAGTATAATTAATATATATCAAAGATATAATTAATATGCAGACAAAATTTGAAGTTTTTATAATTAACAGTTTCTGAGAAAAAGGTTCATAAAAAAGCTCAGTTTAACATTAGCGGTGTAGGGGATACCGACTAACCTTAAAGTACAAATCGGATTTTGTTTTATGCATGCCTTGTAATAATATAGGTCAATTTGATCCAAACAGGTCAATTGTGATTTCTTTCCGTTGGTGATTATAAAAAATATCTAGAAATCCCAAAGTCTTGCATATTTTAGAAGAATATATAAGGTTTCATCAATTAGAATTAGAATCTTTGAAAGATATCGAAATATAAATTTTGAAATATGTTCAAAATAATTGACCCACACAGCCTAGAAAGGTTAAAATTGTTCTTAATGGTAAACGAATTTTAAAATTTTGCAAAAGAAAGAAATTATCTATATTTTAACATCCATCCGAAATTGCAACTATACACTGTGTTTCACTTCAGTGACAACAAATGTGTTTCCACTAAGACAATACAAAAGGGAGAGTATCATATATTAAACAATGTCATCAGCGAACAAGTAGCATGAAGAGAGAAAATGAAACTAGCAATGTTTTGGAATTTTTATCCTGCCGTATGAAGTGATAAAACACAGTGAATTTTCAAAAACAGAGTAATGTATTTCCTTTTTAACACGTTTTTATAAGTTTCACTTGCATGTAACGGAATCTTAGAACTCGATTTTCACTCACTTAAAAAGGTCAGATTAATTCGAAATTCTGCACACTTGTCAAGGACCGATGACAATACAATAATTTCATAATTTTGTTCCATTGTCCTAATCAAGATCATCAGGAATCACGATAATCAGATTTGGCGACAATAAAATATACCACTTCCAGATTTGGCAACTTATTGCACATACAATTTTCAGATTTGGAGACTAATTCGATATACCATTTTCAGATTTGGCGACTAATTGGATAAACCATTTCCAGATTTAGTGATTAATTCCAGAATTAACGACTAAAAGAAAAGGTTTAACCCTACAGCGAGTGTTTTTAATTTAAAGCTATTTATATGCAAGTATAAAATACACTTGTGATTTATAAAAATAAAACAAAAAAGTGTTCTGTATGTGAGAAAGTGGAGGTGGGTGGGTGTTGTCAATTTCTTACTATAATATAAACATTTTTCTGAAAATGAAAATTTAAAAAAAAGGCTCGTGATGGAAAAAAATAATTTATGATCTGACTGCTAAATATTTTTTTATTTTTGTAAAGCAATATGTTTAGAAGTGATGATAGGAATTAACATGAAAGGAACATGTTTAAAAGGTGAAAAAACGATTGATACTTAATATTACCATGTTTTTATTAACTCCCTTTCTTTAATGTTTGTCCGGGTGTAATTTTGTAATTGATTTTAAACTGTATGACTTTCCGAGGAGCTAGAGACTTGAAATTTGGACCATAGCTCAGAAGTACATAACAATGCATGAAAATGTGAAAAAAGAAAACGAAAAGGAGGAATTTTATAACTTTTAGTCCGTTATAAAAACATGGTACATTAAATTTTTTTTTAATTCGAACTTTTTCTTCTTAACACACTTTTATTTGTTTGACCCGTTCAAAAGAGACGGAATCTAATACAACGATACGGGACTCATCCTAGGTCCCGTAAACGGAGAGAATAAATACATTTCAGACCCGTTAATTAATATCCATTGAAGAGCTGGACTAATTCCACAGACACATAATTCCAGCTTCAAATATCAAACTCAAGGATGGATTCAACAATAAATAAATGATAGTTTAAAAAACTAAAAAACACGCTATTATTTTAGTTCGAACTAAAAAATTAAAAATAAATTATAGTTTGAAAAAAATTAAAAAGCACGCTTTTATACTGAATCGAACTAAAAAGTTAAAAAATAATTCTTAATAAAGAATAAAGTGATTAACGTTAAAATGAATGTCATTGGGGTAAAAGCGTGGGGTGTTCTATAAATGTATCATTTGTTATAATATCTAACTTCTATTCCGAAAAGCCGAATTAGTGTAAAAATGTAGTATAAACACCTTACGCTTTTACCACAATGACATTCATTTTAACGTTAATCATTTTATTCTTTATTAAGAATTATTTTTTTACTTTGTAGTTAGATTCAGTATAAAAGCGTGTTTTTTAGTTTTTTTTTAAACTATAATTTATTACATTTTGATCCTAAGAAAATACAAGTTTGATTAATATTTTAATAACGATGCACTTATAAAAAGAGCACTGGAGCTATTCCCATCAGATACCATAATTTAAAATTTAGGTCAACTCATGAAAACGACTTTACCCAAGCTAACCCCTTAATTACGGATATCCACCAACGAGAAAGTACTGAATCTCGAAAGATTGAAAATGTAGCCCCTTTACAAAATGGATCTTTATTGCTCCCGTTTACGAAATTCTAACATAATTAGACTGTCTATTAACGTTCCTTCTGTTAGTAATGGGCTCCATTTGTATGAACAATTATCAAATGACAAGGGTAATGCGTTTGAGCTGATACCTTATTCTTTTACTTTCCGCACCACGTTTACATAAAAACCTTGTCTCGATATTCTTAATGACCCATCAGCTCTGTTACACAGAAGTCTTTGGAAGGAAGAAATTCAAACCCTTTAGTTACGACTCTGCTATTTGAACAATATTGGAGGACGGAGAGCTTTGCTTCAAAAAATGTAAATTAAATTGATCCTGATCATGAAATTTATCATTCATATCCATAGTATTTTTAAGAAATAAGAAAATTTGTTCAGTATTATGAAATTTATTTTCATAAAATACATCTTATATTGTAAATTCTCTATAGATAACAATTAAAAATAAATAACTTTGATGCCATATTAAATTTATTTCTAAAGCAAACGTGCCAGCAATTTTAAGATATTTTATTATTTTAGAATGGCTCTTGTTTAAAAAAATTTCCTTTAACCCCTAAATAATAGTGTCGTTTTCTAGTAAGAAAAGAGAGACTTTATCAAAAGGATGCAAGAAGGTCTCTCTTAAGAAACCAGAAAAGTCTAAATTCACGGCACCATTATATTTGAAAAGTTCGAATGTTTTTCAGGTCATCATAGTGAAACTAGAGTCAGTGGGGTTCGAACCAAAATATCAGAATTCATCTCAGAGCGAGATCTTTCTCTCCCTATATAAGCGGATTTATTCCATTTCAAGATTTTTTTTTATTTGACTGGAGGAACTTGATATTTCCTTTAAAAAGTTTTCCGCCCAGAAAAAAATGAATATTGTCTCTTTCCGGACCTTAGGATCATATCAAGTATTCTCTGACAGATTTTACGCATTCTTCTTGTATTTTTTAATATTTTTTTCTGATAGCTAGTCCAACTTTCTCTACTCCTTTGAGGCCGCAAAGTAGAGAAGTTTTCTATTTCTGATAAAAATCTTTTTAGTAAGTATCTTTTTTGTGTATTTTTCTTAAGAACTGTGTTATTTTTGGCATTCGAAGGGCACTTTCGGAACTCATTGTCCGCTTATCATTGCATAAATGTACATAAAATACTATTAAATACTATTAATACTCAATTTCCTGTACTAAATATTGATTTGAGATGAAAGGAATGTTTCACACAAATATATAATATTCACACATTATATTTTTTATATAATGCGAGGCGAATCCGAGTTCGTGCCATTGTGAGGGGTAATTAAATGAATAGACGTACCTCACAAAAAATCGAAAACTGCTCCTTACTCTAAGTCCAAAATCAACGTTTTTGCAGCAAATGAGAATGAATTGCATTCTCAGTCTTGGTTGATAAAAACAATTATTACTCATCTCAGTCTTGGTTGATAAAAACAATTATTACTCATCTCAGTCAAGGTGGAGTCAGACAAATGCACTGGATCCCGATATCGTAAATCTCTCGAAATAATGGTTATGGGTCAACTAATCTTATGCAAGGCTAATGAAAATACGTAGATATTCCGCAAAATAGCTTGCAGAAGTATAATTCGAATTTTTTTCCCCAGATTACTCTATCACTATCTTCTAAGAATTCGCATCAACATACTTTTTAAGCTAACTTAACTTTACTTTAAACAATAACACATTTGCATTTGTCCCGTTTTCTTCACAGGAGGAGGTTCTTAAAAAGGAATCAAACAATATCTAAGAAACTTTTCAATGCGAAGTTACTTGAGAGACGCCAAGAGAACCCATTGCAACTGCTGGTAATTGAAATTTCAACAACGGGAAAAGTAATAAAACTTCTCTCTTTGTAAGTTTACAAATTTAGAGAGAGAGAGAGAGAGAAGAAAGAAGACGTGATTATACAGTAAAATCTCAAAAACTCGATACTCGATAACCCGACTCTCCGAAAAACTCGGCCACACACTTGCAGGTTGAAAAAATCCACTTGTTGACCAGTTATTGAAAAGATGCTGGAGAATAATGAATGTGAGGACACCTTAAAATATCACGAAGCAATATTTTAAGAGTTAGTACTAAAGGCTGACGAAACCACCTTTCAGTATTTTAACACTAAAGCATCTAGGATTTCGATTATCTTCAATCGTCCACGGGTGTCGCTTCGATAACCCAATATAAAACATATAAATTAATTGCCATGAAACTAAATAATTGCAGGGCTACAGTTCAGTAAGTCCTAGTTGTAAGACGTTTTAATATTCTTTCGTGTAATTAATATATATTAGGATAATTTATATCGTAAAAAACTGGCATTGACATTTTGTTTCTCAACGCTTGCGGGACCATTGATTTGTCGCAAAACATTTCGAGTCGAAAATCTGCCAGGAACTATTATGCGGTATCCATTCTGTGCCATCCCTAGTGACATATAAAACAGGATATATTGAAATATTATCAATTACATCTGCACTTTCTTCAGATTCTATTCAGTAACTTTCACTCAGTTTTATGTTTTCAATCGGAATCGAAATTAGAGAAAGACAGCTAACCATTATCCCAATCATTCTCAGAAATCAATTGCAACAAATTATCAATTTAACCTTGGTGTAGACCTTTTCTACGAGTCATTGTTTCAAGGTGTCTGCTCTGAACATGGTTCGAAGATAGAACTGATTTTTTTTATGAGCAGATAAGCAAATGCTATGTAACGAAACACTTAGGCACAACAATTTTAGTATAGCTGACTTCCTTTCCAGTGTGGACTCAATAACACAACATTCATAGTGAAATAAATATATATTACTTCCGGAAGTTTGGTTTACTAATGGTATCTACTTAGTAAACTATCCTTTGCTGAAAGACTGCTATTTTTATGATGAATTGCCTTGGTGTCGAAATGACACTAGCAATCATTATAGGTATATTTATTGTATTATTTCTGTGTAATCTCCATTGAAAATGATTAGAAATTAAGAAAATTTTTTGAATTATGTGAGAAAATGCGGGAAGGAGAAGAAACTAAACAGGCTACGGTGTCCAATCGACACTAACGGACAATCTAGTGTTAAGCAACAAGGTGCAACGGTACTTACTGTTATTTCGTAGTCTTCGTAATGAAGCAGAAAAGCTTTGAGTGCAGCATGGAAGACAACATGGCATTACACATTTCCTTAAGAAAATTTGTCAGTTTTTGCAAAGTCAGCTACTTAATTTTCATTATAAACAGTTGTATGTCTTAGTAAAGTATTTTATGAGCTGTGTCTGATCAGGTAAATTACTGTATACTATGTATTCCTTTTCATTTTATAGTAAATGCTATATGTCTTTAAAAAGTACTTACTTTTCCTTTGTTTAAGAGTATTTGGTCCCTTTTCCCCCTTAGTATTCTCATATAAACAATGCATAAAAGTATAGTACAATATTTTACGGGGAAAAAATACTCGGTACATATTCTTTCTTAATTTCAATTCCGTTAACCCGGCATTTTCACAATAAGACGAGTTTTCGGGTCTCTATTGTATATAAATCTATATGTCTTTTGTGAAAACACAGAGTCCGAATATTGATGTATGATGTAATTGAATACATCATGTAAGGTGTTGTAAGAAATACAGTTTTCTGTCAATACAAATTAACATTTGGAATTAGCTGGGCTTGAGGTTTTTTCAAGACATAATGGAAAGCTAACGTACTGTAAGTTATTGCTAATTCTTTGCAAAAACCAAATTTATGAAAATAATGCTGTGAAGGGCTCATACTCTATTGGTGTTTCAAAATGCAACATAAAAAAGGACAAAAGTTTTTGAAGTGTAGTTTCTTAGAGAGATATAAAATATCAAAATACTGAAAATATAATACAAAGATGAAATGATTTAAAATAGTTTCCTACAAGGTTTAGAATACGATGAAATTAATATTGAGTATTGTACCACTATGGCTGGCATTAAGGGCTGATAAGAGCATCTGATGGAACGAAAGTGGCTTTTGTTAAGTGTATGGGAGCCCACGTTGCTTTTCCTTTCAAAGTGTGTATGCTGGCCAGTCTTTAATTAACCCACAGATATGGTCTATAGGCGATAGATTATGAAAATATGCGAGACAAGAAAGATTGCGATATAATGTGCGACTACAACGTCTTCACTAATTGAGTGGTTTTGCATTGTGCTATTTGAATGTATTCAACAAATATATATAGCTGGCTGGTGGGTGTATTGAAAGAGGGTTGTTACAGAAGGAAATTTAATATCAGCTTTAATATTGGCTGTAGGATCACAGTATGAGTATGCACAAGGCAATTTGGACAGCATAAGAAGTTTCTTTGCACATTGTCTTTATTCACAAATCTGGATACCATCCTGTTGCAGGCAGAAATCTTCTACTAATAATAATGTCCAGTTATTTATTTGGTTGAACATTTCCGCCGCTCAAAACGAAAATTCAAAAATAAATGCATATGGGTTTTAAGACTAAGGTTTGAAATATCAATATACACTGGTGTCCAAAAGTTAAGCATAAATCATAAAATGCGAAAACCATGGAGCAAATATACGTAAAATTATTCCAAATTTCTTGAGGATATTAATTGGCTGAAGAAGAAACATTGGGTTTATGCAAAACTTTTCAGTCGGCTACGTCCTGCGTGAAACGTCGGCGCATGTCGGAACGCGAAGAAACCGATTTACGCAGCATTAGGCAGTTCAGACATGCTTCGTGCAACTGTTGTGCGAAGGAGCGTTGCTAACTATCAAACAAGGTGAATGATGGCACACAAAGACGCCAATTGGACATGTTTAAGAAAGGAAGAATCTTTGGAATGCTGGAATCCTCACGATCACAAACCGAAGTGTCTAGATTTCTGAATGTGGACCAGTCTGTGATCTCAAGACTGTGGCAGAGGTTTAAAGGAACGGGAGATGTTACCCGATAACCAGTATCAGGTCGACCAAGAATCACAACCCCACGCCAAGACCGATATCTGGTAATAAGTGCGCGACGTCAGAGGGGTAGAAATACAGAGCACTGGGTTCGGCGCTCACAGTCGCCACAGGAGTACGAATTTCGAGACAAACTAATTACAGGATACTCAATCATGCTGGCCTGTATGCCAGAAGACCAGGAGTTTGCATTCCCCTCACGTCTGTGCGTAAGCGCACTCGTTTGAACTGGCGTTTGAAACATCAACATAGGAGTGTGGGAGAGTGGGTCAATGTGATGTTCAGTGACATGTCCTGGTTTAGTCTAAATAGTGATTTTCGGCGGGTAACGATACGGAGAGAACGTGAAACACGTTTTGAACCATGAAACATAACGGAAAAACATCATTTTCCATCAAGAGGAGTAATGGTATGGGCAGGCATCATGATGGACAACCGCACAGTCCTCCATTTCTTTGACACGGGGTCTGTGACTGCTCAAAGGTACAGAGACGAAGTTCTTGAGCCTTATGTTCGCTTGTATCGATGTGCTGTCTATCCTGACTTCATATTCATGGATGATAATGCGCCATGTCTCCCGAGAGGTGCTTATTGATGACTTCCTTGAAACGTAAAACATCCAGCGCATGTCGTGGCCTGCGAATTCCCCTGATTTAAATCCTATCGAGCATGTATGTGATTTTCTCGGGAGACAAATTGCAGCCCTTCTGCACCCACCAAGCTCCACCACAGAACTGAAGAGAGTTCTCCAAGAAGCTTGGAACCGTTTGAGCCCACAGATCATTCATCACGTCATAGCAAGTACGGTAAATCGCTGTGCAGCGTGCCTGGCAGTCAGAGGTGACCACACGCCTTATTAAAAAGCAGCATCAATATTTTATTTAATGTTTTCTTTCATTTTTTCTTTAAAGTGTGAATCCTTGCTTTGCTCAATTTTCTTTCAAACTGCTACTTTGGATAATAGAATTAATTATTATCATTCTTTTGATTTGCTTCCTTATTTTATAACCATTTTACACTAGCATATCACGTTTCCCGCCATTCTGATTTCCAGTTCCTTCTTTATTCACATAATTATAAATTATGCTTAACTTTTGGACACCAGTGTAATTTTTGATATAGTAGCGAGACCCACCTGTGTCACAATAACCTTTTTCACAACACGTAGTGGTTCCTCATGTCTTGTATAATAGGTGCAGTATTTCTTTCATTTCCTCGGGTTACACATACGCTTTGTGTAGATTGGATACGTCTCATACGAGAGTCGATTCCTCGGAAATATTACACTCGTTCTCTATAAGTCAGCGCTTCTCAAGTTGTGGGGCGTGATAACTCTGCGAGGGTCTGCACAATGTATTTGATAAATAAACTCACAACACTAAATTAAGAACAAGTTTAAAAACTACTAGTGATTCACGTAGGCTTGTCATGTACAGAATTTAATACTGGATAATTTGTACGGTTTATGATTAAAATCGCGTATTTTGTAGTTTTCACGTCAAAAGAGCGTTGTTATTGCACTCGATATATTTTTATTGTGTGAAGGGGGCGTGATGAAAAGTATGACTGAAAATTGGGTCATAAGTGTAGAAAGTTTGAGAAGCACTGCTATAAGTATTAATTTTTCCCTTTGTCAATATCAGATACATATCGAAAAGCTGTATGTATGTTTCTTTATGACATAATGAAGATGCTCACGCAAAACTTTCACATGAAAAGCAAATCCCGCTCTTTTCTCGCCTTGCTTCTTGCTTTATATAGCTTTCTTTATGATTCTAGATGCACTCGTGAAGTGTAACTCTTAAAAATACATATCTCATTCCCATGTTCCATCGCAATATATGCGCTTTTGGGATGAATCTCATGGTATTGCATTTAGCTCCTCTAGATAACAAAAGCAGGATCTTTTTTTTCATTTTTCGTTGTTATTATTTAAATTCTTTGAAGAATCTCTATCGGGTAGCAAACCATTTAATCAGGAATACTTATTTGTTAATTTCTTAGTGATGGATTTACTTTAACTAAAATTAACAAATAAATGGAATTATAATTGCAAGGTATTTTATTACGATTAAAAAATGATCTTTATTCAAATACTTATCAGGTTTCCGATGCGTAAAGATGCCACCTGATGATTTTTCGAAGACATTTAGAACACAACACATATTTGTTTGATTTAAGTACACACACACAAAAATTACAATACTACTGATCAATATCAATAATGAAATAAATTGAATTATTTTTTATGTGTTTTCGTTTTTACTTTTAATTTCAAGATATTTTATCACTTTTTATTTCAAAATATTTCTGCTATGAATAATGTTTGAATATTTTTTATACAATATTGTATGAATTTTATGTCTTGCAACGTTCTGAGTCATATTTCATGAATACTGCAAAAACCTGTTTGTGTATTTGCATTCTTTATTGCATATTCATGTCTAAAATTAAGGTAATAAACATGTTTTTTGTTATAATTGTAAAATGTCTCAAGAAAAATCTAATAGAATTTGTGTTTTATATGTTCTGAAGAACGGGTTGTACAAGTTCAGCTTCAGAAAGGATGTGGTGTTTAGCGTTAGTGATTGTAGAATTACTGGATTGTAACCGCTCAAGCATATGGGATTTTTTCATTCAGTTTTGTGAATATTGTATAATACGCACAAGTTAGTCCATTTGAAACGAGAATAACTTCTCATGATAGTTTAGATCCGGGATATGCAACCTTTATTTCCGCCGGGCCACATACATATGCCGACTATTTCAGTCGGTCCACAACATGAGGGTTAATGGGGGAATGCTACAAGACCAAAGATATTTAAAATGCAGAAAATTAATCAACATATTAAAACTCATCATTTTAGATTTTATTTTAAAACAATAATTTTATTTTTAGGCAATTTTAAACCAATATTAAACTTTATCAAGCTCAACTCACAAACAATGGGTTTTGTGCATTTTTTACACAGTTATGAGGTAATTTCAATTTCCTTTCAACAATAATTTCAATCCTCCTGTTTCATTCTACTGTCATAAAAAAGCCGCAATGTATTTTGATAATTTGATTATTCCTTTTCACGAAGCGTTACTTATTTTAATTTCACATATTAATTCATCAAAAACAGGATGGTAGAAAAGAGTTTCAGAATTGCTTGTGCATTCTTGCTTCAAATTTATTCAAATACTTTTTGATTTTACTAAAAAAAATATCTAAACAAATAACTGAATTTATCAAAGTACACATCGGAAGCATTTAAGAAAATTTCTAGCAATTTCTGTATTTATTCATATGTTTATTTATGTTTATTTGTAATTAATTAATTCATATCATTATGTTAACAATTTTATATGTTAATCAAAACTTATAATGTAACAGATTTTACACGATGCTTTATTTACCTTTGCATTTTTGCACCATAACCACAGACAAAATATTTTGTTGCTTTTACAAAGATTTTTTTAATAAGAAAGCCAATTTATCCCTTCTTAAAAGACATCCTTGAGAAAAAGAGCTTTTAGAAGTTTCGTGCTTAGTGGTATATTGACAAGTAAAATTAAGTATTTAAATATAAGATTTTCATTACAAGTTACATAAGTTGTTGATCCACTTCTGTTTCCATTTAGTCAAGATTCCAATTGTCTTGAAACAACAATTATTCTTTAGATATTTTTCGCTTCGAAGACATGATGGTTGATTAAAAATTAGCCCCATAAAGTAGTTTCTAAACCACTGTGTTTTATTTGTTATCACTAGCCGTTATAATAACAAAAAGGAAAAAAAAGCTATCTTGCAATTGGAATCAGCACAACATAGATAGCAAAATTAATATATTGGGTTACTTGATTAATAAAATTTCTCGCAAATTTTTTAATGCATTTTTCTTAAATAATTGAATTTGTTAATGGAGCTGGCCATGACTGGGTCACTTAGAAAGGTGCGTTGGGCCACATGTATCCCGCGGACTTCCGTTTCAGTATCGCTGATGTAGATGATTCCTTGTGATGGAGAGCCATGGTCAAGTTAGAAGCTGCCCAGTCTCAAGCGCAAGAGGTTCAATGAGTACCAGGGGCATAAAAATGGTCTCCCGGTTATGGAACCAATTCCAAACAAGTGGTATTGTTACCAAGAGGATGTCCAAAGTCCCCATAGAGCCTCGACATCTGCACAGGATAGCTACTTGTCATTAAGTACACGACGACTACGGCTCCTCAGCTTGCTTGTGACCTTGCTACTGTGTCTGGAAGAATTTCCTGGAAAATAGTCTACAGCCGTCTTGCAGGGGCTAAGCTTTAAGACCAGCTTCCAGTCAGGTGCATCCCTTTGACTACATGCAGCAGTAAAGATAGGTTATTTGGGAGCTGAAAGCCTCAGTAGTAGACATGACAAGAATAAGGACATGTTCTTTCGATTTATAAATCGAAATATATTGATGGGAGGCTTGGAGGATGGGAAGCTTGGAAGCTGATCGGTTTTGAAGATGGCCCCCTATACACATGTAACTTGTGTATTCCCCTTGTTTACAGGATGTGGTCGGATTCCTGAACAGGGGGTCCCAGGGCAAGCTGTCACTGAGTTTTCAACGGTCATGCAAGTTGAATGGACTCATAAATTTGGGGAGAATTTTAACTTTTGTAACTTTGCACTTGGTCTCTGACCAATGGCTAGGCGAGACCGAAGGGCATGCGGATGCAAAAAGGTGTAATTTGCCCTCACTTAAAAAAAGGCGCCGAGACAATTTTCGGCAGATTTTTCACTCTAACAATGAGAATTTGATCCCCTGATTTTTAGGAAACTTCGTGCACCGTCCGGGACCATGCCAGCCTCTCATCACCTCGCTTACGTTTCAGATAAGTGAAATTTTAATTGCTTGTTAATATTGCTAAATCTAACTTTCGTATAATGTGTTCTATTTGTAATAAACAAAATTAATTTAAATTTAATCCGAGTAATGTCTTTAGTTGCGTTGTCTCCAAATATTTAATTAGTACTAGCCACTATCATGATGCGGATCAAGTCAAATAAGCGAACCTGGGTAGTTGTTGAGATGTTAGTTTAAAGTAAAATTAGTCAGCGCCGCATCAATACCAAACAAAGTGAATCTCCCCGAATCTTCACCTGCTGGGAAAATGGAGCTAGCATAGGAACACATCAAAATTGAAAATTTGTTCACAAACATTTGGTACAGAATATGCCCCATTGATGTTATCTTTTGTAAATTTTTGCCCATTTTTTCCCATTTTAGTAAAAATAATTTCTTTTTTCTTCTTAATTTTAACATATTTTTCTTAACACAGGGTCCTTCTTAACACTGGTCACAAGGGTGTTAATCTCGGAATTTTTCGAATTTTCGAAAAAATATATGTTGTTCCTCATTTTCTTTTGAACATTTTGATACCAACCACGTGATAGTGCTACAAAAACATTGAAAGTTATTAAAAAAATTCCAAACATCAATTTAGTAATAACAGTGTTTAAATGGACAAATGCCACGCCCAGTTTTTTTTATTTCCGCATACGTTTCATTTTTCTGTTTTTAAAAAGCCTCATGAAATATTTTAAACACTTCGGTGAATGAGTAGGAAGCTTGCAACTCAACACATTCATTCTTTCTGTGTTTACATTCTGTTTTGGTAATGCTACCACGTTGTTTGAAATAAGTTATCGAAATTCAAAACAACGTTGTTTGAAATCGTTATCGAAAGTCAAAACATTATTTATCTTTTGATTTGAAATGGAAAATATACATCCTAGGCCTTCAGGTAAGCGTCCTTACAAAAGAAGATTTAGAGGGAACCAATTCATGAAGGTATGTCCTGATACAAATGTTGCAGAAAGGAGAGATACAGGTAAGTGTGCTTCCAGAAATAAAATCTCAGGAATTCAGACTTCGTTAAAGTCAAATCTTGTTAAGGTAAGTGAAAACTTCAAAGGATATCGTATTTTTGATTTTATTTCAACCTTTAGATCTATTTTGTCAGTATCATGCTGTTTAAAATGTCATAAACCATTAACAATTAATGAAAAATCCACTCGTGGTTTATGTTCGAATTTTGAAATACATTGTAAAAACTGTGGGAGTATTTGTACTTTTTCAAGCTGTGAAAACACTGGGAATAAAAGTAATGCTCCAGAAATTAACAGAAGATCTATTTTAGCAATGAGATGCATAGGTCAAGGTTTACAGTCATTAAAAACCTTTTGTGCTGTTATGAGTCTTCCTAATCCTGTTGAACAAAAATCATATGATGTTATTAATAATAAACTTTCACTTGTTATGAAGGAAGTCGCCGAAGAAAGCATGAACAGGGCAGCTGTCGAAGAAAATTCTTCGTCACCTGATAACATTTTAACGGTAAGTGGTGATGGGACCTGGAAAACGAGAGGACATTCATCGTTGATTGGAGTATGTACTCTAATGGGGCCGAAACAGGTAAGGTTTTGGATCGGGAAGTGTTGTCCTCATTTTGCAAAGGATGCGACAGTTATAAAGGGGTAAAGTTTGGTATGAAGTACAATAAATGGCTAAGAGCGCATAAGATTTCACGTAGAAAAAATTATTCTGGCTCTGCTGGTAAGATGGAGGTTGACGGGATGTTGAGGATTTTTATTCGATCAGAAAAGCTTCACAACCTGAAATATTCGAAGTACATAGGAGATGGCGACACAAAAACATGCAATGCCCTTTCTGAAAAGAAGCCGTACGGCGATAACCATCTTAATCAGAAAATAGAATGTGTAGGCCATGCGCAAAAGAGAATGGGTACAAGACTTAGGAAACTTAAATTAGTATATGGTAAAAAGAAATTATCTGATGGTAAAACTATAGGCGGTAAAGGTAGTTTAACTGATAGTTTAATTAATAAGCTTACGCATTAATATGGTAATGCTATTCGATGCAATTCTACTAGTATAGAGGAAATGCGGAAAGCCATTTGGACTGTTTGGGGTCATTCTTGCAGCACCGATGATGAACCGATGCACTGGTTTTGTCCTACAAATCCAAATACATGGTGTAAGTATAATACTGCAATTAATAATAATTTACAAAATTATAAACACAAACCCTCAGTTGCGAAAATTGTTCGAGATGTAATTAAACCTGTATTTGCAGACTTATCTCATCTGGCACTCCGGAGGAAATGTTTAGGAGGTAAGACACACAATCCTAATGAAAGTTTAAATTCATTAATCTGGAAGTTTTGTCCTAAGACGATTGGTTCTAGCCTTCAGATTGCAGAGATTGCTGCAAATCTAGCAACCAGCATTTTTAACGATGGAAATCAAATACTTATTACTTTTTTAGAGAAATTTGGCTTAAAAATTAACAAAAACGTTTGTGTGTCCCTGGCTGAACGTGACAATCATCGAATCTTTATGTCAAGAAAGAGGAGCTTAGCATCATCGTTTGAAGCTCGCAGAGCCAAAAAAATTTAAAAGAGTAAAGAAATTGAGCTGTTTGAGCAACAGGAAGGCATATCATATGATCCTGGAGCATTTTAGCATGTAAGTTTTAAAATTTATTTTCTCAAATTCAATTTAAAACTTTAAAGCCTTTTTTCTCAGTTTGTGTTTTTTTCACGTACGCGCATTGCGTTTCAAAAACTATCATACTTTGATGCATAAAACTTTACAGAATTATAAACTCTATCATAATCTTTAAATCCTAGCTATTTATAGTATTACATATTTGTAATTTTTTAAAAAATTTCAAAAAAATGCACTTTTTTTATTTTTAAAAATATTATTTTTTATTCTATTTATATAAAATCGCTACCATGTAATAAGGATATATTTCACTTTATAAATCAACTTATTGGTAGTAATTAGAATTATTATTGCAGAAAATATCATGCGCGTCGTAAAACTTACTATTTGTTTCTTACAAAAAATTTTCTTATATTTATGTGCATATTATTTTCAAAATTATGATTATATTTTAGACATTTTATACTTTTTTGAAACTTTATTCCTTTATAAAAAATGTGTAAAAGAATCAAATTATTTCATTTTAACCTCAAAGAATTTTTTCTAGTCGAAAATTGTTCATATTTTGTGCTCTCGAAACATTTTTAACATCCCTGAGACCCCTTAAACAAATCTAAAAACCCACAAAAAAATCAACACCTCTCCATTTTCTTAAAAAAAGGTAGTCACAAGTAGTTCGATACTTTAAAATGAATTAATATTTGGAGATTTGAACGATAAATGCAGAAATAATACCCAAATTTTAGAGAAGTTATTCATAAAACCCTTTAAATTAATAATGTGATTTCATTGTTTCTCTAAATAAGAAGATATGTGTACACACATACATGTTTCGGAATATATATATATACAATGTTTCCTAGGCGTGTAAAGTAAGAATGCGGCTTAAACAGCCGAGACGACAAAATTGAATTAAACTTTTTCGATAATGATCAAGTTATTGGAAATTCTTTCCAAAAGATATGTTTGCGTTTTTGAACAGTTACTTTGGATATGGCACCACAATATTTTGAAAAGAGATAATCTGATGATCAATTTTTTTTATCTAAAAATGATTTATGCATTCCTTATGAATTTCTAGTTCACCTATTTGATTCACGCCTAATTAAAATTAAACTGGAAACAAGAAATTTCAATTCATACATTCCACTTTTAACTCTCGTATTTTCTCGAATCTAAGCCGCACTTTTGTTACTATGGTAAAATCAAGTGCGGCTTAGAATCGAAGGAAGAAATTCCTCTTTGAATGTGGTATTTAGAGCAGTTACAGGTTCTGAAGGGATTTAAGAGTTTATAGTTCTAGTTAAATAATTAACTATTCACTCCTTATTAGTTTTCATTCAAACATTTATTATATATATATATATTCGTAAAATGTGATATATATCAACACTGTTTTTCATCCACAAAACTTTTTGCAAATTTGGGATGTGCCTTAAATTCGAGTGGCTTGGATTTGAATAAATACGGTAATTCAAATATTGTATAAAAGAATCATCATGTGATATTTCATATATTCTACTTTCATATCATTTTTTAAAAATTTTAAACGATGATAACAGCATACCTATTTGAGAATTTATATATTTTGTCTTTATCATTCTAAAAATCTATATGTGAATTTTACAAAAGCAGCATTCATATAAAAGTAAAACTATTTGACATAATTGTCTATGAGCGTAAACATTTTTTGTTCATATGATGTAAAATTAAGTATTTATTACAAACGTAGAAAGGACATTTTTATCATTCTGAACCAAATTTACTATGCTAGTTAGACATAACAGAAAACAGAAGTAAAGTTACTTAATTATACATTTAATGCTGATAATATTGTTACAAATTTTGTGTAATTAATGCTTAAAATAGTGTAAAGTATTTGTACCTGGATGTTTAAAACATTAATATTACTCTGTTATATTTATTTATGATAAAAATTTTAATATTTGCAAGCAACGCTGCCTCTTACATTATAATGGCGTTTCAATAGAAACTTGAAAAAATAAAATACACATTGCATATTTGTTTCAATTTAAAATTTAGAAAGAAAAAGTAACACAGTACTCACCCTATTACTTAAAAATAACTTACATAAAATATATATTATTTAAAAATAACTTATTTCAAATTTAATACTTTAATTCGATTATTTTAGGTTTAGCATCAAAGTACATTATTATTGTGTTCAATATAATGTTATTTTTTGAGAGTGGGGGTGCAATAAAAATGTTTATTAAAAATAGGGTCACAAATATTGAACGTGTGAGAAGCACTGCCGTATATAGAGAAGAAGAATCGTAACATATTTAGATATTGTACTCCATTGTAGTTTTTCTTGTATTTCCCTTCGTAATATATTGGATACTCAAATATTATATTATGGATAGTTAAGATGTGAATTTCCATTAAATTAAATTTTTAAAACATAAATATTTTTTTTAAAATCTGATGCATCTCAAAATTTATATTCTAGATTATTTGTAAATAAATTAACATATTTCACATTTCACATAAAAACAGGAAATAACAATATAAAACTATATGCGACAGGAAACTTATTTAGGTTTCTTTATAAAATTTAAAAATGGTCTCTCATTTTGAAGTTGATAAAACAAGTTTGGTGAAAAAAACAAACTACAAAGCATTTTTTCTCTAATCTCTGACAAGAATTTATTTTGAATTAAAAATAACGGGGACATAAATATAGGTAAAAACAAGATTCAAGATAAATAAATTAAACAAAAATTGTATCATCAATCCGGCATCACGCGCGTGTAAAAAACGACCTAAGGTTCTCCCGCAGGGTGTGACATACCCAAGGGTGTTTGCAATGTGTTTTTACCGTAAAATTTGTATACAAAGGTAAAAAAGGAAGAAAAGTAGGAAATACAGCATGTTTATTACATTTTTCACACGTAAATTTAGTTTTTCTGTTCCTTTTATAAGGGCATCCAGTGCATTGTTTATACACTTCTTTAATATCGTCATGAGTGAGTGCGATCTTATTTTCAAACTAAACGTATAGGAGTAAACTTCTTTATTATTTAAATATAAAAAATTTGGAATTTCTTTTTTATTTTCTCTTATTTTGTTCCAGCAATAATTTTTTTTTCAAAAGTTCACATGAAAGTGGATAAGATGTGTACCAGTTGTCTTCTTTGAATTTACGTTCTTCTCAAATGTTTTTGTGTATCTACGCATAAAACTTTTTATTTTTTACAGTGTCTTCCTTTTCTAAATCTGGATCGATTTCAGTGGGGGAATCATACTTGCTGTTATTCTCTTCACCATTTGATTTTTCCTCATCATAACCGCGAAGAGAATTTCTTCATCCGAAAATACTGCTTGCTATATCTATTAAATACTGTATCTATTAAAATACTTAAATATCACATTTCTTCATCATAACTGCAATAATAAGCCATAGCATAAGGATGATTTAAAATGTGTGTGTTCATGCACTCAGAACTATAACGGTGATTCACGCGCTTGGTATGACATAATCAAATAGGCTGTATCCAAAATATATATTTAGAATTCGCCTACCAGCTAAAGACCCTCAAAGTATATGAACTTAAAGTCAGCTACACCAGAAACTATCCATTTTTCAAAAACAGTTTAGAAGGAGCGTTGAAAAAAGTAAGCTGGGGTGGATATGACACACCATGCGCGAAAAGTGCCGGGTTAATTTGTTATTCATTGTGTTATCTTTTTTTCCCCATTGAAATGTGTCCTTTCTCAAAGCAATATTGTTTAGTTATTTGGAGTATTCAAAGCAAGCAAACGTTGCTTTAAAAAATCAGCAAGTATTTAAAGTTCCCTGAAAAATTGATTGAATTTTTCCACGTTTTATATAATTTAAAAAAACAGAGGGTTGAATTTACTAAAACTCTCTTTACTTATTTTAACCTTATTTTTCTCATTAAATATTTAATACATGATCTTGCATATACCTTATTTAAAATCAGTTTACAAATATATATTTACCATTGTTTCAAAGAAATTGTATCAAAAGTTTTATAATAAAGTATTTTCTTTTCCGCAAAGTAGGATTGAAAGTGTGATGAATGAAGCCATTTCTAGAATGTTTATCACTAAAAAATATAAGAAAGGGCTTTTGATCTCTCTTCGTATAGCTTCTACGTATTTAGAGTTATGTTTGAACATAATGGCACTTTTCCATTAATATATTGCAGGAATGTTTTATCCCTTGCTACTATTCTTACTATTAATAATAAATCAACCAAGCTATAAAATACCCAATACTAGGCCAAATTTGCTTTCAGAACTGTGTGGTAAGGATATCCACATTTTCAAAAAAATTATATTGCATTTGCGTTTCAATATATTACTGAAATATTTTTTAAATGTGTTGCCTCAAAAAAAGTAGTTCTAAATCCTTACATATTGCAAAACAAATCTGATATATTTGAACCATTAAACCTATTTATTTTCACTGACAGTTATTTATTTCTCTCGCAGTAAAATTATAAAGCATGAATCTTATTTTGTATATTTATTTTCCCTAACTTGTGCTTTAAGAAGTGTGAAGTAGTGTATTTATAGCACCCATAAATCATTTGGATTTATCTATGTTTAAAATATTTATAAGAATTTTTGAAGTGTAACGATGATGGATATTTGCATTATAAATATTCTGAGTTAAGAATGTTCCGAAAAAACTTTTGAAGTTCGTTTCCAGGAAAATTGACTTCAAAATCCGCTGTTATTGCAATATATAAAAAAGGGAGAAAAGCGACTCTCACTCACTCACTGACTCATCACGATATCTATGAAATTATTCAACCTACAGACTTAAAATTTCGTAGGCATGCTTCTTTCATACAGTAGAGATACGCTAAGAACGGATTTTTAGAAATTTGAACGATAAAGGGTGTTACGGGGTTTAAGAGGCGATATAAATAGTTATTTCCATTTTGAAACTACTCGACGCACATTCTTTAAGTTTTATAAATAGATTCCTTTCATAGAGTAGAGATCACCAACAAAACGGGTTTTGGGAAAATACCCCCCCCCCCCCGCACCCAATTAGCATATATATAATTTGAATTTGATAGTTTACCAAAAGTAAAGAATTTTTTAACGATGATGATTATTTTAAATGGTTGATGTTTCATTTGATGATATTGACGAGGAGTCATTTAAATATTAAATCTCGTTTATTGCATATGTAGAGACTCACAAACATATACATCTTAAACGTAAAATTTAAAATTGTGCCCAGTGGTTAGAGCATCGGACACCAGACCGGAAGGTTTGGGTTCGATGCGCGATGCCACCAAATACTCGCCGAGTACAAACGAAGAACGTGCTCGTTAAATCTCAGGGTCCGAATGGTGTCGCCATCTATCGTGAGCAAAATTGTGCTGTTACCTTCATGGGCTCAAAGCTCAGGCTAACGACAGACGTATCTCTAGCCCGGTGCCATGATGAATTTCGTGGGCCTCGATCTGACTACGTCAGACAGGTGGAATAAGCAACAACAACAACAACAAAATTGTATACAAGAGCACCCGGGAAAAAACAGGCTGAAAAGAAACAAATTAGAAGAGTGACCCACGACTTGCACAATCATTAAGACAACACGTTTTACTTCTTATCGTGTGTATGTTCACAAAAATTCTCAAAACAAAAGTTTCCTAAGATTGGAAATTGCAAGTCAACCTAATTTTTTTTTATTTACTATTGATCATTTATTTCTTTTATCATACTTTTTTCTATAAAAACACTCAAACACTTTTACAGAAGTTTTAAATTCAGAAGTGATAGTTTTTTTATAAGCAAAGGTGTAACTCCCTCTGAGGTACTTACTATGCCATCCTGATTACCCTTTTTATTTATTATCATTTCAATCTATATTTATTTATTTTTTAATATCTGTACATTTCTATACGTTTTAAATGCCTTCTATATGTCATTCCTCCTGAAAGTGAACATTTGCTTATTTATTTATTAGTAATTTCTCCGCCTAAGTTATCAATTTTTATCATTATATACACATTTAAAATTGTTCACATTTTCATATAAAATAAATTGTATCGTTCCAAGAAATTAAATCTTATCATAATTTAAATTTCTTAAAACCATAAAATGTATCAAATAAATTGTACATAGAATTATCAGCACAAAAAATATCAAAGCATTTCTATACATTTAACTTTTATGTATAATAAACACTTGAAAACACAGCAAAATTATCAAAATTCCAATATTAATTATCAAATTCAAATTTTAAATGTAATTATTATGAACTCGATGCATTTTTTCTTCAAAACAAAATATAGCATTAATTTTAAGTAAATTTAGCCTTTAGAAATGATTTAAAACTGTAATTTTATAATAATAACATTCACAATAATTGGTGGAGTTTCAAGTTTGACTGCCAAATCAATAAATTTAACTATAACCAAAAAATGAAATGATTTGTTACACATATATTGGAAAGCATTAGAGCAAACCATAATAATAGAACAATGGTTGTAGGGACCAAATATTACAAAAAGAAGTATACGAGGCGGGTAAGACACATATACAGAGTACGGCAAAAAAACTAGGACAAATTTCTTCCCTCCTAAAATTCTTAACGATTTTTTTTTAATTGGTGATTTCATGTTTCTTTATCTACCACTTTAATAATAAAATATTTTTAAATATATTTCTCAGTTTGTACTTTGATTTATGTGTTTTGATAATGTCGAGCATAAAGTCTGCTGTTTTAGAGTTTTTTCAGCATTGGAAACGACTATGTGAAGCTGTTCATTTGCTTAATGTTTCTTGGCAAACCGTGTCTGATGTTTTTTGCCATTTAAAAGAATTTGGCAATGATGGTAGACAACCAGAAAGAGGGTGACAACACACTCTAAACACTTGAAGGATTCGTAAGGCCATCGAAATTCGAGTCCACAGAAATCCGAGGGTTTCCATGAGACAAATCGGTGAGGCAAATAGCATAAACGGAGCTTGGACTGAAGCCTTAGAAATTGCGAAAAGATCAGATACTCACTGAAAAAAAAAATCGTACGGCTCCGAAGATGTCGAAAAATTTTGAGATGGGCCGAAAGAGTGTTGAGAGAAATTCCTTTTCACTGATGAGAAACTCTTCACGGTTCAACAAGTTCATCCCAAAATGTTAGAATCTATTTTGTGGACGCTCCAAGGACCTCGGAAATCATTGAACATCACCAATATACAAAGTTGACCATGGTCTGGAGCGGAATTTGCGTGAGTGGGAATACACCTTTGGATTTTGGCAAAGAAGGCGTTAAAATCAATCAAAAAGTGTACTCGAAGGATATTCTTGAAACCGTTGTATTTCCGTGGACCCAAAGGCATTTCGGAAATGCAAATTGAACGTTTCAACAAGACTCACCACCAGGTCACAAGGGCAAAAAGACACAAGAGGCACAAGAGGCTAGGCGAATTTTCCAGACATGATATCATCAGAAAAATAGGCAACCTACTCGCCGGATCTCAATCCCATGGATTGCAGTGTATGGTCCATTTTGGGATCCAGGGTCTGCACTAAGCCACACAAAACTTTAATTTCTCTAAAGCAATCACTTCTACTAATGGGATAGATTAAAGGTAAAAGACTTGAAGGCCATTGTTAAAAATTCTGCAAGCGTTTGTGCTTCTGCTGCAAACAGCGTCACTTTAAACCAATTAAATTTATTTATTAGTACGAGTGTACATTTGTTATTATTTGTTATATTTTGTTAATTTCTTGGTTTTTATAAAGTTATATATAAAATTGTTTATCCGCGTTTTTTATTTTGCTGCACCCTGTAATATTAAAAAACACAGAGGTGGAAGCAGACAATATATAAAAAAAACGAAAGGGGTAGAACTTGTAGACATATATTTAAAAAAAAAATCCCTGAAGTTGAACCAGACAATATAAATAAAAAATTACTGGGGGGAACCAGATATATATATATAAAATACTATAACAATACCACTACTCCATAATAGACCATATCACATGATTAAATTTAAATCATAAATTGGTTAAAATATCTAAATTACAAATTCATATCAATATTTTTTAAATCAGTTTGAAATTAATCATTAAAAACCAAGAAAAATATACAAACTCTTTAGATTTTCAAAGTATTTCACATTGTATAAATTTCACATAATTAAAACGACAGATAAAAGACGTAAGGCTTATCACTATTTTAAAAGTGTTTCTTTTCTCATACATTTTTGATTTTACCAAAACATCTCGCACACTTTGTTGATTTTGTAGGTTAGGAAGATTTATTTTCTTTCACATATTCACGTTCAAATTCACAGGCTACTTATTCTTTCGGAGCTTTTCAAACGAAGCATTGTTTTATTATATGTTAGGAAGATTTGTTTTCTTTCACATATTCACGTTCAAATTCACATTGGTTACTTATTCTTTCGGAGCCTTTCTAACGAAGCATTGTTTTATTGTAGATTAGGAAGATTAAGGTTTTCACTCTAAACACAAATCAGGAATTCCCCGCGTGTTGGACGGTAATCCTTTGCTCTTCAGCAATCCTGTCAGGGAGTGCCGAGTAGTAACAAAGATTTTTTATTAGACATTACTTGAAATATTATCCTTTTTTTTTTATCTTGAATTATAAATTTCTCTCCCACGTACAAACAATTCAGGCGATTAATATAATACTTTGAATACGATAATTTGGCAATTGTAAGGAATTTTTTAACGATGATGATTATTTTTAATGATTGATGTTTCGTTTGAGGACATTGACGAAGAGTCCTTTGAAATGGAAAATTTCGTTTATTGAACATGCAGAGACACACAAACATAATTATTTAAGGGAAGTCATTGGGAGGAAAACCTTCAGATTATTGATTTTGAAATTTCTAAAATTTCCAATTCATGACCTTTCCAGTGATATAAAATATTTGCTATTTTATGAAATAGAAGTATGTCAAAATGACTTTTAAAACATAATCAGCTGTTGTACCACTCCCAGTTGGACAGAAAAAAGTATTAACATTGTCTTTTTAAGCCTGGTGAAAAATTGCAAAGCCTCTAATTATTTTTTTTTATTCATACACAATTAACTTTAGATAGCAGTATAAAAACTACGTGTTTAACTGTTAGGTTTGCTAAAAAAGTTTTGGAGTCAAGTTTTGACTCTGTGTTTTTACTGATTTGAAAGATATGTAATCTTGACTGATTTTGAATCAAATTGTTTTATTTATTTAAATTTAGTTTTAATCAGTTTTTTATTCTTGATTATTTCAAAATGCTATGATTTAGTAAATTTTTAAGGAAACATACAGGTAGAATTTTTGTAGGTAGAAGCTATTTGTGAAAATGGAAAGTATTACATTTGCTTGTAGATGGAACATTGAATGTTGACTACGTTGAATGTTGCAATGTGACTAGCATAGATATAATAGCTATATATTATCAGCATCTGATATAATCACAAATGCTTCAAAATAATTATAAAAGGAATTTCATACCAGGTAATGAATAATAAAGGTAAAATTTGTTAATTATCCATAATAATAATAACAAATAAGGATTAGTAAGTAATACAGAATACTTACTTTGACAAGGTAAGATTTTTTTTTTTTTATAAAAGTTACTGTTTTCTAAAATTTATATTTTTAAAATTGCGTATATTTACTGCATGCATGTACTCTTTATTGCGTATAGTGAATTCAAAACCATACATCCAATCGCCGGGAAAATTTGGGAAATTATTAGGTATATCCCCGAGAAGGTTTTTGAAAATTTTTTTTTTAAATCAGAGTTGGGGTTCTAGGTGCTCCCGAACAAATAACCCAAAAATATCGAAGTAACATTACATCTTTATATGTATAAATCTTCTGTTCATGACATAGCTCAATTGACTGTATTAATTAACTTTGTTTAAAAAATAAATGCTTTTAACATGTGATTAACTTGAAATATATTATTAAAATCCCAATTTCTACAATGTTTTAAATTTTTTACAAATTTCTATGGATTTTCTTGGATTTAATTTACAAAAAATAAAGAAAGTTACAACTATTTTTCAAGTAGATTGGTACATTGTATACCTTTCTCAACGTTGCCAAGTTAGACTGAGATGGAATATTGTAAAACTTTTTTTACAAAATTGTATTAAATTTCGTAATTTTAAAAAAAATTCTATTTTTCTGCTTATTTTGCGCATAAATATTTTTTTTTTAAAAAAAGCGCTTTTCCACTTTAAGGAGCCATAAAAATGCAACGAAAAAAGCTGTTAAAATATCAAATGCCAATAATAATTAATTGTGATAAACCTACGGCATTTTTCAGTTTGAAGCATATGGAGCATGTGCAGAAAGAGACAACTTTCTGATACGTTACAACCGATAGTTTTCTTTATTTTAAAAAAGCGATTGAGAGTGAATAAAGAAAATGCAGAAATGTGTGTTTTCATTTGATAGCATTATTTACATTTTGAATTTTTCTTTATAATAAGTGTTCGTTTCAATAGTTAATGGTAAGAAATTTTCATTCATTATTTAATAAAAATGGATAACATTTTTTTAAAAAAAAACTAAATCAATATTGTTTTGTATTATTCATTACAAAATTAATTATTTAATCATAAAGTCGTACATTGTCTAGATTAGCTTTGTAAATTAGAAATAGAAAATAAAAATTTAAAGAAAGATGTAATCACTGGGGAAAAAAGGGGAAAACCCATGTAACGCTGGGCTAAGCCGAGAGAAAAGAAACCTGTCTGTAAAGGAAAAGAAATTGAGGACATTTTAGAAAAGATTATTTTAATACATAAGTATGGAAATATCTCATATCGCGTATATACCCTCTCCCAGAAATGCTGACATCTGGGTAACGGTTAATTGTTATTTAATAATAAATTCGTACATTGTAAATTATTAATAGGAAATAAAAATTAGAAAGAAAAAAAAAAGATTTTGTTCCGGGGAAAAAAGATTTTTATACTTGGAACGGAGGGAAAAGAAATCTGTCTGACAAAGAAAAGAAGTGGAAGAAATTTCTGTAAATGGAATTTAAATGACATAAATATAGAAATCACTCACATCGCGCATACACACCCAGAAGTTCTGGCGTCCAAGAAAGAAAGAGAAAAAAGGGAAAATTTACATAGGGATACCAATGGAAAAAGCCCATGCAAAACCTGCTAAGAGGAGAGATATAAACCCATTCAACGGG
>BMAO01034516.1:0-19313 GCA_019973975.1 Trichonephila clavata | reverse complement strand
TTTTCTTAGTTTTCCAGGTTTTATAAACTTTTAAAGTTTATACGGACATTTTGCCACCCGGTATAATCTTAGTATACTTCTGCTCTACAAGTTTCAATATGAATGCATTCAGATAGATTTCATATACAAGGGACATTCCTAAAATAAATTTCATCATTCTTTTTCAAAAGGAAGATGGTATACCAAGTGAAAAAAAATTGCCATAAGAAACCACATTCGTTGCTGGTTCAATGACGAAAGAAGCATAAATATAGGAAGAATGACGCATGCACAGAGCGCCGAAGAGAAAAGAGTAGCATTAGACCGGCATGCCCCGGTTTATTTGAGTACAAATCACGATGAAAAACTGACCGTGTGTGACAATGTGACCATTAACGGAAATGCGTTCTGTTATTTGGTATGAATGTGCACGTAAGACCAGTTTGGGAGACATCCATGAACGCCTACATACCGTATGTGGTGAAGACGTTATGCTTCGTTAAATAGTTGGTCGATGGTGGTGAATGTTCAGAGAAGGAAGGCTGATTGTGAAAGATAAAGGTCAAAGTGAAAATCTCTCCAACTACCCGGGAAAAAAAGCATTGTTCCATAGGGTTTTTACCCAATCTTTGCGCTGAAAGTCACTCTCTGGAGTCGAAACTTTGTAACAGGGCTCTATTCGCGATTCTTAATAATCTCTCTCCCTTAATTCTCTTTCCTCCTTTTAACTGTTGTATGATTATTTGTTATGTTTAATAGTAATATATTGTTACGTTGATAGAGGTTTTGAGGTTTTATGCTAATCAGTCGCAAACAACAATACATTTATTTAAGAGCGATGAGAATTTATTGTCGAAAATCAATTCTTAAAAATACTGAATTCAAAATCAAAATTCGAAGAATAAATTTCAGAATGTCTTCACACCTTCAACAGCACTCAGACACAATTATCAATGACTAAAATACACGTATGTAAAAGATAATTCGCAAGCAAAGCCGAGCTAATCGGTATCACGTTCTAAGGCAAGTTTACTAATAGAAACAACACAGACTTGTTTCGGCGCGATCGCTCTATTTATAGACCAACAGAAACTTCGAAAAAATCCGCTTTCACATAAATCGTGAAATTAGTGGATTTCTTCACTATTTTCTAGAAGAATCCAGACGGTCCCGAACTCACCAATGTCGCAAAAAGTCACCAACGTATCCAACTTGGTCGACAAAATTGAAGCCATTTTGACTCTTTCACCAAGTTCCCATTAAATCGCTATTATACCATAAAAAATGGCGTTTTTTTGTGTGTGAATATTACAATTTTAAAATATAACAAAGAGTAATATAAATGCATTACACATCCAGACATAGATTATTTACACTTTTTACAAAATTCGTAACAATATGATTATTACTATTTAAAGTCAGGCGAAGAGAGAAGTAGGGGAGAGGTGTCGATTGTTGCCGTGCTGAAGCTAAAAATATTAGAAATATAATAATAATTGATAATAATATAATGTGGAGTTCAAGAAAAAAGATGAGACATGTCAATTTAGAAAATAGTAATTAATTAATAGTATTATTACTTCATTCGTGACTTGTCAAGAAAAAGAAAGGGGCATCAACCAAATTTTAAAAAAAAACTGAATAATGCTATATTGGCGTATTATGCTATATTGGCTACACGTATTTTTTCCATCCTTATGAATTTTTTTAAAATTATGTCTCAATGTAGTTTATTGTGCTTAAATTAGCATTGTGATAATTTAATTTTAAAACCCATATGATAAAATTTACTTTTATTAATTTCCCTTTTTCATTGATTCTTAAGCCAAATCACATTTTTTCTAATGAAATTTTAATACATAATCCCATGAACGGAATCCCTTTTAGCGCGTTTTTCACGTAGTGTAAAAAAAGCGCTATTAGGACGCAAATTTCGTCTTCGTCTTCGTCCTCGTCTTCGTCTTCGTTCCATATTTTGTCGTACTTTTTCTCAGCCAATAATTAACCGATTGACCTCGGGTTTTCAGCATTTGGTCGCATTTGTGCCCTAGATGAGCCAAATCATATTTAAATTAATAATTTTAAAAAAAAATTCCAAAATTTTTTATTTTTTTAATATTTTTTTTAAGTATAGTACACAACTTTCTGTTAGTAAAAAGTTCATTAGTTGCATATTGTAAAATACAACATGTGAAAAACGCGCTAAAATTACTTGGCCATGCCAGTGATTGATATCTTGTTTTAGCACGTTTTTCACGTAGTGGAACAAAAGCGCTATTTAGGACGCAAATTTAGTCTTCGTTCCATATTTGTCGTACCTTTTTCTCAGCTAATAAGCAACCAATTGACCTCGGGTTTTCGGCATTTGGTCACATTTGTGCCCTAGATGACCGAATCATATTTAAATTTTCCCATAGTTTTTCCCGAATTTTCCCACAAATTTTCCTGAATTTCGCTAGTTTATAACAAAATTTTCTCAAATTTTACCTAGTAAATTTATTGTTTGCAAAAAGTTTTTTAAAATTTTTTTTGTAAAATACAACTTGTGAAAAACGCGCTAAAATTACTTCGCCATACCAATGATTGATATCTTGTTTAGTAATTGAACCTATTGTTTTTGGTTAAGTTTTTTCGCTTTCCTATTATTATGTCATACGTTTGGGATGCATAGCCAAATTAAACGTTCAATAATGGATCATTATGTGTTTGGTAAATATTTTCATTGTTTTTCCATGTGATTTATTTTATAATGTAGCGGAATTATAGATGGAACATCCGTTTCAAATTTACTTCAAATTTTCTTACTTAAGAACAATATGAATTTTTAAAAAGTATAACATTACTTACTTCTTTCCAACTGCTATTTGGAAGAACCTGTAAAACATCATTCCATAAATATAATCACTTTGTATTCGATATTGTTTAATAAAAATTGTCATTCTTTCTTAGAAAAAAGTATAATATAAAGAAGTTTTAGAATTATTTAGAATCTAATTGATATATTTTCTTATAAATTACGTAATTGCATATATATTTTGACAATTAAAGCACATTCCTGAATAGAATATGCCTTGATTTATCAGTCATTTGAAATCAAATTAATGGGATAATTTTATTTATATATTCATAGTGCTATTTATTTGGCGAAGTATTGTAGAATTAAAAATTTTTCACAGATAAAACAAATGTAATTTTCTTAGCTATAACAGAAGTTTTTTCAGTTCTTTATTATTTTAAAACATTCATAGCCATAAAAATTTGCGCACTAAAAATAAAAGTTGGATTGTTACGAAACTTGGTAAGAAAGTATATGTTAGGTAGATATGTAAATGATTAGAAGTGCAGTGTGATTACGCATTGCGTAATGCAACCGGAGGACGTTGAACTTCGTTCAAGTCAGCAGAGTTTGTTTGCTTGTATTTAATTTGTTGCAGAGGGACGCATTTTATTTAGAGATGCCGTTACGTCACCATCAGAGACAATATAAGTTGCTGTCAGAGCTCATAGGGATGATGGAAACCGGGAGGTCACTTTGGTGAATTGCTCGTCACCTACGACCTACTGACTTTACTGCGAGAAGATGTTGGAATCAGTGGACGAGAAAGAGATCTGTTACACAACGTGCATGCTGTGGACGGCCTCGACAGACCGCAACATACCATACGATACCCACGCATTGCACCAACTGCCTCATTTTGAGCCATCCATACACAAACAGCGCATTCACTACCGGCCTCTGCGTCAGTCCGTAGCATCGCAATTCGCATGGCTGAACTATTGCTTTCGTGGCGCCCATTACGCGTGCTGTAATTGACACCCCCTCGTCGTTGCCTCTGTTTGGATTGGTGTCACGCTTGAAGGAATTGGACAACAACCGAATGGAAACAGGTCGTCTTCAGCAACGAATTCAGATACAATTTGGGCAATGATGACAATCTGTATGTATGTGGAGGTACCGAGGTGAGCGTCTCAATTCGTCATTCGCTCTACAGCGGCACATCGTTCCCACAACTAGTGTGATGGCATAAGATGCTTTCACACACGACACACAGTCACCTTAATATTGATCCATGGCATCAAACAGCCCAGAGGTATATTCTTGATATTCTTCAGCCACATTATCCCCTTCGGACGAACGTCTCTCCCGCGCGCCGTCATGAATTACCGTTAGGAGACGAGTGTCTCACCCGTGAGCCAGCGCGTTTCTTCCTGATTGGCTTAGTGATTCACCGGTGCGCAAGGCACCTGGAACGTTTTTTAAGCTCAGTTTTTTGACAATAGATGGCATTCTGTGTCTATAAGATTTGAGATACATGGAGATCTGACCTTCTACTCGAAATGAGATTACTCACTTACACGTGGTTTTTGTTTTATAAACATAAGGGGAAAGGAAAGTTTCCGAATTGAGTGCTTTACGACTGCTTTTGAAATGAACATATGGTTTTTGTTTATAGTGAAGATGAGAGATTTATTTCAGCTAAAGCATTTGATTTGGGTTTTTAGTCTAGTTTTTTATGGATAATTAGATCTGGTAGACAAAATTTGTCTTTTTTTTCCTTACTTTTTTTACAAGGTCGTGGATGCACTTAAGAATGTAAAGTTTCTTTTAATTTTGACCAATCTTTCTTGGTGAACAAATTTCTATTACAATGATTGCATTTTGTTACATAATACATTTTTATTTAACACTTTTACTCATAATTCCTTAAAAATTCAAATGTTCTACATCTCCCCAGATATAAGCAAAACTATTCAAATAACTTTATAATTCATTTATACTTGAAATAATATTTACCAGTGTTTTCTCAATGAAAACAGGCTTTTCTTTCACATTAATTTTATACCCAACAAAACTGAAAAATAAAGAGAAATTGAATTAAACATTGTTGATAATATATTACCTAAATGAATTGTAAAAAATGCATTTGGAACGCTTATCACTTAAGGATCGTAATTTTTGAAAAATTTAAGTTATAGAACTGTGCTGGATGGGGGATCCAAAATCAGTCATGGGGTCAATTCTTGATGTTACGAGAGACCATCAAATCGATTGTTGATCTCTGTTGCATATTAATCATTATATTAATTGTTAATTAATGTCGCACTACGAAGAAATAGTTGGGCTAATGGCGCAGAACTTCATTTCAAGTGAAGAGGATGACTCCTGAACTGGGTTTCAAGTTTCCATATCATGCTAATGTGAGGACTAGATTTGACAGATTTAAAGTGCACAAGCCCCTCTACTAAACAGCTTTTTAATGGCCTTGGGACATATAACCACGACAAAAGTAGTGTCAGCCATATGTTTGCGACCATATCCATTCGACCATCTCGCCCATTGCTTGTTAATGGAATGCCACTTCAAAGTCCCTTTAGAACGTGAAGTATGAAGGACAGTTAAGCTTAGATGTCATTAAATCCAGCAGTCTTCAACCGGCTGTCTATGTACCACTAGTGGTCCTCGAACAATATTTGAGGGTCAGCAGAAAAATTAGGATATTATTTATATTTTTTATGAAGATTTAGTTTAAAAAATGACGAGAAACAGAACGTATTACGAAATATGGATTATACTTTTTAAAAAATTAGCTACTATTTTTAACGAAATTTCTTCAGAGTTCAGCTAATTTTGTAGGTATATCTAGCTGTATTTTAAAGTGTGAGTTGTCAACCGTATGACTAAAAGGGATATCGCACTTCAATTTGCTTATATTGCTTTGGGTGGCTGGTATGTTCTTGCTTTTCGTGAAGTCTATTTTCTGTGATATGGAATAAGAGAGACTTAAATAAGTAACAATATAGATATTGTGGTCCTTCGTGTAGTGGTCCACAAAACGTAAAATTATACATTTAGTAGTCCATGAAGTTCCAAAAGTGTGCGGCCATAGATCTAATCATGTTATCGACAGTCGAAATTACAAGTTCATGGCCAATGGTGTGTTGTTTTAATCTATTACAACATTAACCCAACACCAAATATAACTTATAACTTGAAATCATAAACAATGCTTTTACTTGTTTACTCGCTATAGCAGCCAGCCTTGGTGAAAATTTAAATCAATTCGGCAACGATCAATACAGTTTTCGCAAAATCCTTTGAATTATGTGATTGAAGTATTTACTCTAGTTTTATTTATTTTGTATTTATTTAGTTAGAAATAAAACAACAACAACTAAGACAATTTATTTCTTAAACTAAATGATTGCTTAGAATTTTTGTTAAAAATACATGACGATATAATGTTACTATAATGAACTTTTAAGCAGAAAGAATTTCCACAAGGAAGAGCTAATGACCTTTATAAGAAATATTTTCTTATTTCTTTATATTTTTCATGTAACAAATGCATTATTCTTACGTGGATTAATTTCAAATTGTGCTGAATACCTTCGAAAATAAGTTCTTGTTAAAATCAATGAATTGACGTCCTTATCACTCAAACAAATCATATTCCTTGCTATTAATTTTTAATTAATTACTATTAATTACTATTGATGGATTTTACTTTACATTGATAATAATTTATCAAAAAATGATACATAACTAATAATTATAAAAAATATACTTAATATATATAACCGGTAAAGTATGAAACACCGGCATTCTATAGAATGACCAATGCTATTTAGGCAAAATGTGAAAAAAGTCTTGATAAGGCCATTTATCAATGACGTACATTCTTAAAAAATAGAAATGTTATTATGAGAAAATAATGAGAGTCCATTAAAAAAATTTATCAAAGTACGTAAATAAGAATAAAATTCATGCCTTTCTTATTGGGGGGAACAGAATTTTCATATATATATATTCAAAATTTCTCTACAAGAGAGAGATGAATTACATGATTAATACTTAAAAGAATATCAATTGCCAGATAACAAGACAACAGAATTTAGAAGGAGATATGAATGATTGAAATAACACAGTAAAATATAAAAGAATGGATGCTTCAGTATTATCAACATTGCTGACTTAGGACAGCTAGTATACATAAAATTTTCTTTAAAAAAATCCTTCTGTATAAAAGTGGGGTTGAACATGTTTTTTGGCCAGCCAACCTTCCCCTTTTTTGTTAATAATACCAAGCAAATACCAATTGGAAATAATGGATAGGAAATCTAAATCCATTATAAGGAAAAGGTAACTTACCCAAAAATTGCATACTGAAATGCAGAGCCCGCGCTAAATCTGAGTACAATAAACAAGTTATTGCCAGATTCTGGACCATAAATACAATTTCAAAACAAAGCAATGGCTGAAAAATAGCACTTAGCAAAAGTATGAAAAGAATAGAAATAATAAAATAAGAAATGTAAACATACTACCATTATCTTAGACTCTTAATATGGTTTAAAAGTTATAATATATTCTAAAAAAGTAATTTTATCCAAAACTAGAAACTGGGGGTATTTAAAACTATCTAGGAAGAATAATAAATCTATAATATAAACCTATTAAAACTATGGAAATTTAATCCTTACTATTTAGAATTTCATTATTTAAATATCTGTTAATAAAATTAATAGGGTAGTTTTGAATTAAACAGTATTTAGTAAAATGTTTATAATTTTTTATTTTTTCTGATTTATTAGAAACTAGAAGTTTATTGCGTAGTGTGTAATTAAGAACAATATTTCTGAATATAGATACATGCACATTACTCTCCCAATGCCGTACTTTTATAATATTGAAATTAAAGTCTTCTCGTTTATCATAAATATTAGTAACTATTTTATAATCATTTAATTTAATTTCTATATCAAGAAAATTTGCTTCGTAACTGTTACTATTTGTCTGTATTAAATTAAGATATTGTGGATAAAAATTAATATTAGGTATAAAGTTGTCTTGCTTGCCAAAAATGATTATATCATCTATATAACGAAAAAAATAAAATTCTAAGTTGTCTGTGAAACTATTTTCAAAATAATGTAAATATAAATTGGCAAGACAGTTGCTAGCTGGGCCACCTTGTGGTAGACCCTTAATCTGTTGATAATAATTACCATTATGATAAACATAATTCTCTTTTAGAACTAACTTAAGTAGAGAACCAAATCTATCATATTTAACATTTTTAAACAAATTATCTTTATGTAATTTTACTAGTGTTTTTATCATATCATCAATATTAATTGAGTTAAAAAGATCTTCAAAATCTAAACTAAATACTGAAAATATTTTTTTATCTTTAATTTGTGCAATAAGTACTGTACTATTTTTAAGAATGGCTGAAGTGTTTAGATTATTTATTGTATCTTGTAACATTTCATGTAGAATTTTGCCTGATTTGCTGATATATGTATTAAAACCATTAGTAACTGTTCTAAACTTTACTGGATTTTTATGAAATTTAGGAGTAAGAAATACATGTGGAAATTTAAAATTATTATTAATTTGTATTTTTAATTGTTTATGAAAAGCCAAAATTCGATTATTTATTTCTATATCAGAAATTGATGACCTAATAAAAGCTGTATTATTTTCAAAATGTTTGTTGAGCATTAAACTGTAATAGTATTTACAAATGAAGGCAACATTTTCAGGCACTTTATCAATATAAACTATAATAAATTTATTTTGTAATTTTTTAATCTGGTTTTTAATATCATTAAAAAAGATGTTATTATCTGTACTAAAGTTATATTTATTAATCTGTTGTGTAATGTTACATTTAAACTCTGTGAATGCCTCATATATATATATATATATATATATTAAATTAAAATTAATCTACTTGTTGCAACATGGTAGACTTCAATTACATTTCGGTGCATTTTTCCCGCAAAGACAATTCTCTTATTTGAGCACTTTGTTTTACGCATACATTTGACGAATCCTTCGTCGCTTCCAGTGGAATGAGCAATTGCAACTGACCGGAGAGGAATTTCGTGGTCAGGAATATCTTCAACTCTAAGCAAGTGCTTTGGACAAAAAGCAAATTCTGATCTCGCGTACGAGCTTAAAAATTCCTTCATATGTTCCAAGACAGTAGAAACCATCCTACTTCCCACTCTTTAAGAGTGCCAATATGTTGGCATAAGGAAAAAAACATAAGTTTCACAACAATGCTCTTTTTAATATTTTTCTGTTTTTACTTGCGAGGTTCACAAAGGTGGATGTACAGTTCAATATTATGACGTGTAACGTTTTCTATTTGGTTGAAAGTTTTTTCACCATTCTATTACCTCCTTCGTGTTGAATAGCCAAATGAGCTTTCTGAAGTACGTAAAATAACTCAGAATCCGTGATGTAATATTGTTTGGTACTAAAACCATCTTTGAGAGGATAAGTAAATTTACTTTTGTTTTCCACAATTATCACATCATAGCGATCCAACAACCAACAGTCCCTGGGGTCCTTCTCAAGTAAGTATGACTTTCTATACATCAGTGTTACTAACTTCTGTTATATATATAAGTAGTTTTGGTTGGGGGAAAAAAACATTTTTTGCTGCATTAACTACAATTTTGGGCAGTTCGTCGTGGAATAGTTGCTTCATGTCTATAAACCATGACTTCTTCTCCGACGTTACAGATTCCTCCACCATTTTCATGCAGCCCAGTAAAAAACTAATTTTTTGTTGAACAAATTTGTCAAATTGCGTATTTTACACTCCCGAGCAAACCGCAAAGGGCTACTGACAAATTCTGAGTCTGAGGCACGCGTTAAAAGCACATGTTTTGCCACACAATATTCGTAAATGAATCGGAGATGTATTTCATACGTTGCCGGTTTCTCATTGCGCATTCTATAGTATGCCTACGCAATGTGTGAAATGTGAATCACTTCATACAAATTTCGTGCCGTTAATACTTAGAAACAAGTTACGTGGTGCGATTGGCCTCTATCTCTTATCCATGAAAAAGTTTCTTGTATTTATCCGAATCAAACCCAAAGGGACGTTGCGAGGACCTTACAGATAAATATTTCTATCTTTGAACTATTAGACCTACAGACTTGAAATTTTGTATAGTCACATTTCTTTCATACAGTAAAGATCCGATACAAAAGGGGGATTGTGAAAATTGATCACCAAGGGCTGTTGCGAGGACTTAAAGAGCTTTATAAATAAATAATAAGTGTGCACTAATTAAAAAATTATTTTGCATTTTTCTATAGATTGTTTTGTACCGATTTTTCCTCTCTGTATAATTCACACAGCTATTACATAAAGAATAATCTTTTTTATTTTTAAAAAATCAACCCGTGCCGAGAATGGGTACTTCAGTTAGTATATATAGAGAGCGAGGTGAAAATGTATAAAAAATTAGGACTTAGAAATTTTACATTATTATAAATTTTTATTATGAGCAGATGTCACATTACAGAAATGACTTGTAATTGAAATAAAAAAAATCTCAGGATAGCTTGACATTTATCTCAAAGTGATTCTATTAATCAATGACGATGAAGGAAATGCGTGAACCATGGCCATAAAGGGCATTAAAAAAGTTGTGGCTACCTAATAGCAACGACAGAACAGAAGGTTAGCGTAATTATACGATCTCCACTTCCAACCCTTGATGGGTCCTTATCAATGGTTTAACATGCATGCAATCAGGACACTAATTACTATAATAACCATCGATAGGAGTTCAATCAATGGGAGTCCACTGCACAGTGAGACTACCAGAAATTATGGTATACGGAGTTATTTCATTTGATAGTCGTACCAGTCTAGATTGTCATCCGTCGTACCATTATAGCTCGTCGGTATGTCGACGAGATTCTACGCCTCGTAGTGTTGCTCTTCCTTTCATGAATTCCAGGGCATATATTTCAATAGAACTGAGCCCCAGCCGTTCATCTCAGTCCTTGGTGAAAAACCACCATTTCCCTGACCATCGCCAGATCTCTTTCCAATGGAGCCTGTTTGGTGTCTGATTAGGAGATGCCTCCAACTGTCGCGAATGGTGCCACTAAAACATACTATTTGGAATATACATGACAAACAATTCGACAGGAGTTTAACTACTATCTCCGATACGAACCTAATTCCCGTCTACCCTGTGACCCAGCTACAGGTGTAGAAGGAAGTGAAGGATGATTCGAAATGATAATTTCAAATTATTTTATTTATCACTTTAATCGACTCAAACACAAACCAATTTAACACTATAATTAGAATGATCCAGTCAGACAACAGAGGGAAGAGACAAGAGTCACGCGCGTTTGGGGAGAACACATTTAATAACCACTTTATAATAATGGTTCTTACCTAATATTACTTTACACAGTAGATATGTACTACTTAATGTCCGCTTAACGACTTTAATACTTTAAACATCAACGTAATAGAAAGGGGACAGTACATGAACTTAAGCAGTCTTCTAATCAATATAATTTATCCATTACAACTCCTTTCTTTAAACTTTCACAGGGACTTTTCAACCACTTACAGTAATCTTCACCTTGTACATATCTTGTCACCTCTAGTTAACTAAACATCTAACCTTCTAACTTTCTGTTATCTATTCTCTTCACTTCAACTTACTAACTCCTTAACTCGCTAACTAGAAATTTTTTTATAGACTTAATTTTCATATCAAGTTTCCTTCTTAGGAGAAGATTGGTAAATTTTGCTGGCCCTAAAGAATACCCAAGAGGATTGTTAGTAGGTGGTCGCGTATAGATCCGTCACAGCTCAACGGACCAATTACCAGATGAATAACAACTTACAATAGGATCAGAAATAAGGTTATTGCTTGACGCGTTATTGATCTTTTTTGTTTTAGTAGCTATATTTTGAGAGAAAAATACTTAAATCGCATGATATTTTTAGCGTTAGGCTTACAATACACGGACATTACATCTATCGATATAACAATAGAATAACTCCATTCCGGCTTTTAAATTTTATCTCATAAAGTGCTATTGGAAGTTAAGAGTTTCTTGCGAAAGACGTCTTTACTTACTCGCATGGCTGATTATATTTCTTGAGAAGATGCTCACATTGGATCGTAATTCGAGACAAATCTAAGAATTAGAAAGATTTTTATGAGAAATGTTAATAGATATCTTTCGAATTAAGTCATTTGTATTATATTTTGATTATATATATTAAATAATTTATTTTCATATATGACATTAATGTTAAGAAAGCAAAACGGTCGTACAATTAAAATAACAAATGAATGCTTTTATTTTAAATGCAATATATATTTCACCATATATTAATATATAAGACATATTAAATCTAATCAAAAACAAATAACTTTTGAAGTTTTGAAAATGTGAAATCATCTCTACTGAAACTGCTATTTAGCAAAATTGAATTAAGCCATGATACAATTTTGTATGAGATTCTTACCAATTCACGGAGTAAATATTTCTTAACTTGTGAAGATTCAGAGAGGGTTAACAGAGAAAAATTATACATCTTTCAAACATGTCTCATACAAAATTCTCAGGAATAAATTTGGGTGATTTTGATCATCAAAACATTTAACAAAATGTTTCTGATCTTATGTACTGTATATCATTGTATACAAAGAGCCCTATTATCCTCTTAAAATGATAATTAATTGTCTTGAGAAATGGTAGAGCATAGTGTTACGAATTTTGTGTATAAAATAGTGTAAATAATTTGTATTTCTGGATGCGTAATGCATTTATATTACTCTATGCTATATTTATTTTATCTTAAAATTGTAATATATATATTCACAAGCAACGCCGTCCCTTATATTATAATGTGACTCAATGGGAACTTGGCGAAATCTTAGAAATAGAGCCAAGTTGGCATCATTTTTGGTGACAAAGTTGGCATCATTCTTGGTGACCAAGTTGGCGATGTTGGTGACCATTTTTGGCGAGTTCGAGACCCTCTGGATTCTTCCAGAAATTAGTGGAGAAGTCCACTAGTTTCACGATCTATGACGCAAGCGGATTTTTCTCGAAGTTTACGCTTGGCCTATAAATAGAGAGATGCTCGTCAAACCGAGTCAGTATTGTTTTGACTAGCGATTAGTACACTTGTAATGACCGTAATTACTGATAAGTTCGGCTATGCTTGTGTAAAATCTTTTACATTCGTGTATTTTAGACACTTATAATTGTGTCCGAGTGCTGTTGAAGGTGTGAAGACCTTCTGAAATTTATTCTGCGAATATTGCTGCTGAATCCTGTACTTCAGGGATTGGATTTTTGTCAATAAATTTGCAACGCTCTTAAAGAACTGCCTTGTACTTATTGACTTATTTGCGTAAATTCCTTGAACCCCGATCAACGTAACAATATTGTGCCAAGGTATCTTCTATAAGATTTGCCTCAACCCTAGACTACGAAGAAAAAGTGAAGATTATTAATACCTCCTGAAGAATACCTATCAAGATCATTAAATTACTATCTTTTTTGTGATTTTATAAAAAGTTTACAATTCAAAGATACAGATACCTACTTTTAAGAAGCTTAAAGGTGTGTGTAACATTTTGTCCTATCATAAACAGAAATATTATAAGTAACGTGTCCTCAAATCTTAAGCTTGTTTTTTATCTCTTCCGCGCGAACAATTTTACTTATTTCTGATAAACTGGTAATATTCTGCGATTGAAAATTACCCAGAAAATGTCTTGACTTCTCAACGATTTTTATAATAATCAATAGCATTCTTTTTTTTAAAAATTATTTATAACATTGATAAAAAGAAATATGGAATAGAATTTTAATTTTATTCTTATTATATTGGAAATATGATTACTTTTCTTATAGTGGTTATTCAATTTTTACATCCAAAATGATAGCGATATTTGCAAAGTAGCACTAAAAATATGATGTATTAAATGGTAAACTGTAAAATTCTAATCGTTAGAAAAATTTCATATGTAGAAAACTTTTTTTATTTAAAAATTTCCCTTTACTTAAAAAATTGGAATAAAAAAATAACACATCAAAAACATTTTCAGTTCTTTTAAAAGAGGAGACATGAACAATATAAAAAATTTCTTATTATCAAGCACATACAGCCGAAGTTTACTGTCCAAATCATTCGATGGAATTCTCTATTTCTTCAAGAATTCTTTCGAACTACAGAATTTCAAATGACCGACACTCGAGTCACTTATAACTTATTGTAGATCACATTTTTTTTAATTAGTAGTATTTGTGAACTCATTGAAGATATTTTTTTCGAGCAGAAATAGCAGTTGAAGATATTTTTAACTTAAGGAATGAGATAGAGAAAAATTTAATTAAAAAAATGCATTACATACACATTCCAATAGTAATTTAAAATATTATACTTACTGAAATCGTTCATTCTGCATATAGAATCATTATGAGGATAATCTACCGAGAAAGGAACACATCCAAATTCCTGAAGACTATAATTATATTTGCATTCTTCTACTGCCATCTGAAATAAAAGTGAACAATAAAGGTCATATTTTGAAATATATTTATCGTTCCTTTAATGAACTATAGAACGGAAATTCGAAACAATTTTTGACTAATCTCATACATACTTATACGAAATTACTGTTATGAATGAAAAACCTTACCAAAAAATAAAATTTTGTTTAAAAAAGATCTTATTATTCAATGAAATTTTCTACTGAAACAAGTATTTAATAGCATAAAAAATTTACGATTGCGTTTAAAGGTCCAACACCTCCTCTGTTTCGCCAAGTCGTCATGTAATCTGTGCAGTCTGTTTGGTAGGGCGATAGAAGCAAATGCTTTTTTTCCTATATCGAAATGAAATACAATACAATTAACTGTAAATAGTTGTTGATTTAATTAATGTATTTTGTTTTGAAATGAAATTAATAAAAATATATTTCTAAGATACTAATATACATTTTAATGGAAAATAAACTGAAATGTAAATTGTGTTCTTTGTTAAAATAACCTAAATTTTTTCTACATTTGCTTTAAGTTTTAAGACGTCAAAATCAATACAATGAAGTAAAAATGTGAAAATTTCTGAATACCATATATTTCTAAATTTTCGTTAATAATACTTAGAAAAGGGAAAATTTTCTTATCAAAACGCATTATTATATTTAAGCAGGAGAATCATTCACTGAAGTGACAGAAGTCATGATACGCCTCTAAACAGTGTGGAATCTCTTTTTGTAGGCAGTGTGTGTGGACAGTAATTCAATATGAAATTGTCTCAATTAGTCGTCGGAGGTCCCCTACAGATGTTTTGAACTTCGCTGCTTCTACAACCGAATTGAAAAAGTACTGCCAGTCAAACTTCAGCTAGCATCTGCGTTCAAGGTTCGTTAATTCCCTTCATACGGCATGTATCACACCAGGAAACTTTCACTTGAACACAAATGAAACCCTGACAATACACTGCTCATTAATTTAAACTGGTGTCCAATATTAATGTTACAAACATAAATTTCCTACTATTTCAAGAAATATACAACTTTTTTTTAATTGTATTATATATACAGTAACCAAAAACAAGCATATGATCTTGGTTTTGTGAGTTTTGACCGATAAAAATAATTTTTGTTGCTGTTTTGAGTTAAAACTGTTTTCCAGCAGAACTTTGAATTTTGCGTTTAGACGTGTATCTCTCTGTTATAAGTACAAATTTTTGTGTTAATTATATTAAAATGAGTTCTCATAACCGTTTAGATCATGGCTTGAGATGGACAGTCGTTCGGTGGGTTGAGAGTGGGATATAGAAAGTAGAAGTCGCTAGAAACCTATATGTCGCTCGAATGGTGGTATCCAGACTGTGAAAACAATTCAAACAATGGCTGCTCCTTTGGAAGACCTGTACTAGATCAACCATAAGCTATAATACCTAAATAAGATCAATATTTGACAGTAAATGCACGTCGTCACAAAGACATGACAGCTAAGCAGTTTGCTCAGGACATTGCTGCTGCCACTGGAAAAACAATTCATAGACAAACTGTTTACAGACTTATAGCAGAGAAGGCTCTTTATTCTCGACTGCCAGTAACATGTGTCCCTCTTAATTCAACGAAGAAAAGGGCTCGTCTTTTATGGAGCCAGGATGACGTGTCTTCGGCAAAGCTAGGTTAAGTACCAATAGGATTCTCGTCGAGTTTTTATTTTGAGAGAGCTTGAGACTACCTACCATCCTTCTAACATCCGAATGATTTGTTCGGTGTAGAATTCTCGTTTAGAGGGGCATTATATAAGACTGACGTACAATTTTGATGCGGGTTCTGTTACTACATTTCTAGAGCCTCTTGTGAGACTGTTCCGAGAAGCATTTGGTCAAGATTTATTTTTATGCACGATAATGCGAGACCACACGGAAATAATCTTGTGGAAGACTTTCTTGAAGAAGAGGTTATTTGCCGGTGGGGAATGGCCAGCAAAAATCTCTTGAATTAAAGCCAACTGAGCATGTTTCAGATGCTTTTGGAAGAGGCGTTTCTAGACGTCAAAAACTGTCCAAACATGCCCCAGATGTCAAAATCTACCCTTGTAAAAAAGAGGGGATTGTTGCAATAAGATGAAATTGACAACCTAGTTTGTAGGATGAGAGCTCGTTATGAAATACGTATAGGAGAAAGTGGTGGCCACATTCCATATTAGGCATTCAGTTTTTTAGTTATTACACAACTTGTTTTGACAATTTTTAATCTAATTTGAATATTACAAGAAGTAACCCCCTTTAAGATTTTACTTTTCAGCATAATTATTCTCAGAGTATTAGGAACGCTTGTACAAAATCTTACCACAAATAAAAAATTATATGTAATGATATTGCATTTTTTGTGTTTGTAGCTTTAATTTTAGACATCATTGTATTTTGTACTTAGTGCAACGTCGTTTGTTTATTTGTGAATATTGCTATCCCATTACTTTTGGCATTTCAGTGTACCACCAATATTTCAGTGTACTACAGCACTGGAAAATGTTTATAAAGGATATAACAGTTTAAAGTTGAGATATTAAAGTAATGAACATTCTCCATCAATATTAGTCAGCACCGGATTTTTTTTAATTATTATTAAGCAGGGGCAATGTGTATTTCTCTTTCTATAACTTCAAGCCCTAAAAGAAAGTTGCGCAGTACCTATTTTTTGTTGTTGATATTTTTAATCTATGTTGTTGTTGTTTGCATATATTTAATCGATATTTTGCATTTACTTATTGTTTATTCTCAACTTATTAATTCAATTAACTTATTTCAAAGAATCTGAACAGACCTGTTTCAGAGTTATTTGGTAATTTTTTCCTCCTAGGAGTTCAACGCCATTACGATGAGGGCTCAATGAGACATCATTATGATGCAGACCTAGTTGTATAGCCACTGATGAAGGATAATTATACCTGGGCAATGTTATAGTATCCATGGATGCATTCGTATTTCGATCAGTCACATTTACAAAAAATTCGATTTCCATTTCTGCATATTAAATAAAACGCATTAACGCATTTTTGCGAAACTCCATGTATAAGAAATGTCAATTAGACAAATATTCATCAATATGTATAGGAATAAAAATTATCTAAATTAAATATATATAGTTATGTACTTAATTATTTTTCAACATTTGCTAACAGTATACGAGCATGTTTTACTTACTGTCAGGTCTCCTAATTTTTTCTAGTACCTTATGCTGTTGTGACCATCGACTGTTGATGGTATAGCATACGCCCCAAAAATTGGAATCACTGTAATAAGATCCAATCACAAGATCATCGGTTCTGCAAGAAGAAATGTTGCAATGTATTCAGATTAGGACAAAACCTTTTCTATTGAGTTATTTAAAGGTTATAGTGTGGGATGAATTAGCTGTAGTTCAATCATTCGTTCAAACTTAATAAAATGGCAAAAGATAAATACAAATAAAAACTTTAGTTAAAAAACTACAGCTGTGTGAAAAAAAACTACTTGAATTACATTGACAACTGTGAGAAAATGGTCCAACAGTAAAACTCTCCAATTGGTTGGTTGACTGTCAAAGATGACATGCTACAGCCTTGTACTTGTTTTCTTTCACAAGTCTAAAATACTCAAGGTGTGTTTGTCGTACAGTCCTTGATCTACCCCTTCCATCACTATTAACGATAAATGAACTATTTTCACGCAGCTGTCGATGTAATCGCTGGAACATTTTGTGGTTTGGCATGCGTCTACTCTTGGGAAGTGTTCCTATTATAGCCGTAGCGCTGTTTGCCATTACCATTAAAAGCACCGTACTTTAGATGCATGTCTGCTTTTTTGATACCTTTCAAATCACCCATAGCGACCAAAATCTTAAGCTTAAATGCCATTTTGGTGGTACAGTGCATCACTGGCACACGATTTGATGCTTTCAACTATTGCCGATATTGCCAGTTAATCACGCCATAAAGGTCGCCAAGCATGCATAATGCTTGGCGGATGCAATTTCTAAAACTTTAACATTTTATCTACGGAATAACTCGTTACTTATGCTACTACTAAACATATTATATTTCCATTAATGTGTATTTTTTGCTGTTTGTACTTCAATGTGGCACTTCTGTGCTCACGTATTCCATAACAAATTTTTTTGTTTTGGTGAGATCTACCATCCTAAAGTTTGTCCCCTCATTTTAGAATCACCCTGTATATGTGAATATGGTAGGAAGTTAGCTATCTATAGTATAAGTTTTTTAATAACTGTTATTAGTTGGTTTTCAATGCTGTCAATTTAAAGTATAACTTTTTCTTTTATACGTATATTGAGTTACTTATTTTTAACTCAATTGAATCCCCGATTTCGAAAAACAAATTTCTATAAGAACACTTAAATTAAGTTTGTTATAAATGGATTTGTTAGTCATGCATGTTGAATAATTATCTTTCTTTCCTTTATCATTGATTTAGATCGATTGATATATTTCAATTTTTATTAAACTCTAGATTCTAAACAACATAACTTTCAAGCCTCGTCAATATGTATAATAACGACTCGGTTGTGATTCATTTAGTCATGACATTACACAGGGATTAGGTTAGATTTAAAAGTGCAAATTCCCAGATAATTAAAGTTACAGTAGTTTCAGGTTTTTGTATTGTAAAAATATCAAATAACTCTGGTAAAAAAATGAGTTTATTAAAATGTGTTTTCTTTCAAACTTCCCATTTTGCATAACATAATTTTTTATACCTTAAAATTTAACACAGGTAGGAAACGTTGGGTCAGATCTGAATTTATTCAATAATAATTTAATTCTATGAGGTTTCTTAGTTTAATTTGCTCGTTTCAACATTCAAATGTTTCACGTATTAAACAATTGAAATTATGAGTAAAATTCAACTCTTTAAATAATTAGTTTTAATCAATTAATTTTTATTAATTATAATTTAATTATCGTATTGTCATCCAAAAAAATCACGCGTATAGAAAATTTCAGCTCA
>BMAO01034515.1:0-22133 GCA_019973975.1 Trichonephila clavata | reverse complement strand
CGAGTTGATGGGGGGAGTTGAGTTGTTTTCACCTGCTGTTGAGTTGTTTCCTCCTGCTGCTAAGTTGAGTTGTTTTTTAAATGTGTAAAAAAAGTTTATTGAAATGTTTAAAGTGCTCATGGCGCCACCTATTGGTTAAACTATACACTAATTATTAGATTTTAAAATGATTGAAAAAATAACGCTCAATAAAAAAAATAAAATAAATCAGATTCAAACTCACAGCCCAGAACAAAATGTCTCCATAGGACAATAGTTTTTCAGTTACGCTAACCATTGTCCTATGAAGGCATGCAGACCTGAGAAAACTTAGGTTTATAATCTCATGAATTTAATTTTGCAGGCGAAGCAGATGGCGACATTTCTTTTAATTAAAATGAAATAAAAAAAATATTTCATTTATATTATTTTAATAATTTGTAAATTTTAATCAATATAATGATTACACATACACAGTAAAAATGTGACGTAGAATACTCGTAATCAGCGTGAACGGTTTACGATTGAACTTGTCTTAGCTTGTCTGATCTTGATTCTACAAGACGGCGACTGAATTCTACGTCAAATTATCTCAATGCTTAGAGCGATGGATACATTGCTTTCAACCACTCAGCGAACTCCGTTCAAGTGTAATTCGGTCAATATGCTTTAGACCCTTGTCACATCTTAGGTTCAAGATTCATTCGTTTGTTAGTACTGCGGTGGACTGTATTCAACAAGGAAAAAATTGACAATGTCTGAAACACATAGCGAACAACGAAAGCTTGGAAAGGTCATGGAATCTTCTGCAAATAAGAAAGCAAGATGAGAAGTTTCAAAAGTAAGTAACAAAAATTAAATAATTTATATGTAATGTTAAAATGTTTTTTACACTTTTCTAATCTTCATTAATTTTGATAACTTAATTTTTCAGAAGTATGGAAAATTTACCGAGGATTGCATACCAGATGGAGTATTTCCAATTGGAGATGATGTTTTTGGTCTTTGCAAGCACCTATTATGATTCCGTATCAGTACACATAAGGCGTTTTCAAGAAGTATGGAAAAACCTACTACCCAACTCCTTGAGGGAATAACATTAGACCCACGGTGGATCGAATATTATCATGCGTAAAAGAAAGTACCGGAATCGCTGGAGGAATTACCAAGTGGACTTTTCCCTCCTGAACGACACATTCAAATAACAAGTGAGAACTTCACTGATTTTACTTTTAAGCGCATTAAATACGGTCCGGATAAAGAGCCTACTTTTAAAGAAATCAGCATATCCGAGAGCAGTGGCTGAAATGATTGAAAAAATATGGTGCTATTGAAAATGCCGTTATAGACAATGTATTTCAGTGTATGGACTTTTTAACTGCATATAAAACCTTCTGTTAAGGTCCCATAGAAAACGCATTACCTTTTTCTTTGGACGTTAGTCTGGGTCAACGATACTTGACGCAAATCTTGAAAAAATCTATTTGTAGCCTCCTGAACGAAAAAGGACTGAAACAACCTCAGAAACTCGCTGAGGAGTTATGGGGGAACCGAGAAGAAACATTTAATTCACATGTTTTGTCACTGGAAGCTAATGAGATAGCTGGTTGTTTTATAATAATCTTTTTGAAAATGTACACTTTTTACTGTTAAAACCTGTAAATTATGTAACTGAAAAATTTTGGAAAATCTTCGCTTAGATATTATTTTAAGAGAAGTAAGAGACATGTTATGTCCATCTGATTGTTTTGAATATTATGAGGATTTTGTTTAAAAAATATTGCATACTAACTTTATAAGTTTTACACAGTATTTTGTTCCTATAAATCTGAACAAAATAGTTTTTTTTTTTATGCTTGATTTGAGTTAATATCATTTTTGTTGTTTGTTAGTTTAATATTTGTGTTGAAATAAGTTTCACATTTAAAAAACAAATAAGAGTATTTTGCATAAAAGTAAGGAAAATTTATGCTCATGTTTTAAACATAATCCCTTTGCCTTTCCCAAAAAGTATAAATTGCATAACTATTTATTGTAATAGTCATTCAATCAAGTTCTGTTCGTCGGTAACAATGTATCAAGATTTAGCAGCGTTTTACGAAAATCCCGAAGTTCCAAGTAGCTTCGGAGGTGTGGAGGCTCTTTAAAAAGGAAATATAGTAAAAAAGATGTAAAGCATTGGTTATCACAGAAAAATGCTTACACTCTTCATAAACCGGTTCGGCATAAGTTTCAGCGGAATCGAGTATTTGTAAGTGATATTGATCATCAGTTTCAAGAGGATTTAGTCGATATGCAATCTTTAGCAGAATTTAATAAGGGTTATAAGTATTTGTTAACTTGCATTGATTTATTTTCAAAATTTGCTTGGGCAATTCCTCTGAAAGATAAATTTGGAAAAAGTGTAAAGTCTGCGCTAGAAATTATTTTTAAAGAAAGGAAGCCTATATATATATAAAGTGTTGCAAACAGATGCCGGTAAGGAGTTTTTAAATAAAGTAGTTCAAAATTATTTGAAAAATATGAGTGTAAAATTTTTTTTCCACAAATAACGAAACTAAAGCTAGCGTAGTTGAAAGGTTTAATCGGACGTTAGAAACAAAAATGTGGAAATATTTCACTGAATTTAGTACTAAGAATTACATCGACGTCATTGATAAATTAATGCACAGTTATAATCACTCGTATCACCGTTCAATTAAAATGGAGCCTGCTTCTGTAAGTAGGCATAACAGGAAGCAAGTATTAAATAATTTATATGGTGATCTAAGAAATGAGAAACCTAAAGCCCCTAAATTCAAAATTGGTGATGTTGTGTGCATTAATAAGCAAAAACTTCTCTTTGAAAAAGGATATGAACAAAACTGGAGTAGAGAACTTTTCACTGTTAATGAAATCGTGCAAAGAATTCCGATCGTTTATAGATTGAGAGATTTACAAGGTGAAGAGATTAAAGGTACTTATTACGAAGCAGAATTACAAAAAGTTGTCGACTGGTTTCTATCCTGTAGAGAATGTCATCAAACAAAGAAAAAGACGAGGAATCACTGAATATTTTGTTAAATTTTTAGGTTATCCTGAAAAGTTTAATGATTGGGTGACGGTGACTGATATTCAAAAAGTATAAATAGTTAAATTTTTTTCTTACGGACTCATTTTCAAAATGTCTTTCTACATAACATTACCTTCTGATAGCTTTATGCATTTCTTTCCAGAAAACAAAATATCTCATTTCAAAACTCAGTTACCCTCCCCCGTTTATTTAAATGGTGAATGGGAAGTAGGATTGTCTGAAATCATCTACCCTCATTCTTGGCTTAACGTAAATGAAACTAACAATTATTTTCGATACAAAGTGGGTGACGGTAATATCACTTCAACCGTTAAGCAAACAATTGATGTGGGATGTTATGAAACAATGTTTGATATTATATCAGCCATACAGCTTGCTTTACCCAAAAATCCTAGTCGGTTCACAATAAATTACAATAAAGCATCGAAACGGGTGAAAATTAATGCGATTCAAGGTAGCAGTCTTCATTTAGAGAATTTAGGCGAATTGTTAGGGTTCAAACGCAATGCAATCATAACGGGTAGGTAACATGAAAAGCGAATTCGTTGCTGATGCATGGTCTAATTTTTCGGTTCATTACGTTTACTCCGGTCTAATTTCACCTCAAATTGTGGGAGATACACAAGCTCCGTTATTGCGAATCGTTCGAACTAAAGGTGAAGACGGGGAAACGATTAGTCAATATTATGATAGACCTCAATACTTACCTTTAGTGAGACACTCGTTTCAAACGATTCAAACTGAACTGAGACTCAATTCAGGTGATTTTGTTCCCTTTGAAAGAGGTAAAGTGATCATCGTGCTTCATTTTCGCATGAGGCAAGTACTAAAAATAAAGCAGTGTATTTCTCATGCCCTCATTTGAAGATAAAAAGCGCCAAGATGAGCTTACCATACGTTTGCTGTACTAAAAGATTTGAAGACCATTATGCAGGTCAGATCGGCTCGGGTCTGACTCATTACAAGGGCATTAGTTTTCAAAATGGTTATGGAATCGGAGGAATATTTCGCCGATTGTTTAGAGTGGCCTTACCTTTTTTAGTAAAAGGAGGTAAAACTATTGGAAAAGAAGTATTAAGGACAGGGAGTCGTGTTGCCTCTGATGTATTGTCAGGAGAAAATTTTAAAAAAGCCGTAAAAACAAGAAGCAGAGAAAGTGGGAAAAAATTAGCTCAGAAAGCTATCGATAAAGTTCAATCTATGGTGGGAAAAGGACAGTATAAAAGAAAGCGTAAGAAACAGAAAAAATTAATTTCATCCAAAGTACGTAAAGTGAGTGTACGCGATATTTTCGATTCGTAAAAATGGCATTTATTCTTAAAGATTCTCCTGAATGTGTTAAATCTGAATTGGAACTTTTCAACTTACCCGGTACTCAAACAGTTATTCAAGATGGGCAGTGGAAACAATTTCACCCTCTTTCTAACGTTTTCGATAACGCACCTGTAGAATTTCACATTTCTGGAAGTGCAGAAGATTACATAGATCTCAGTCAAACACAATTATATGTAAAAGCGAAAATAGTAAAAGTGGACAATACGCCTATTACTAAAGATGATACTATAGGACCTGTGAATTTATTTCTACATTCATTATTTTCTCAAGTAGATGTATCCTTAAATGATCGCGAGGTTTCCAATTCCAGTAATACATATCCCTATCGATCTTATATTGAAACTCTCTTAAACCATGGATACGACAGCAAAACTTCCCAATTAACGGCTGAACTATTTTACAAGGATTCTGATGATGGTCTCAAGAAAAGAACTGAATTTTTTAAAGAAAGTGCAACTGTAGACATGGTTGGTTGCATACATTCAGATTTATTTCATCAAGATCGCCTTTTACTCAATTTAGTGGATTTAAAAATAAAATTAATACGAAGCAAGCCCGAATTTTTTTGCAAGGATCTGAAGATAAAGTTGTTTTGGATCATGTTTCTTTATTCATACGAAAAGTTCGCGTGAATCCTGGAGTTATTCTTGGTCATACGAAGGATGTCTAAAGGAAGGCCTAAAGGAAGGATGTCTTTTATTCAAGAAAACATATTTTCAGGCCAAATGCCGAAAAAGGTTTTTGTAGTATGTGTTGATAATGAAGCTTTTCACGGCGCATTTTCAAAATCTCCCTATGAGTTTAAACATTTTAATTTAAATTTTGTTGGAGTGTATGTGGATGGACAACCAGTGCCTCACAATGCATTAGAACTCGATTTTTCTAAAGATCAATACATACGTGCCTATCAAACTCTATTCGTTGGGACAGATCGAATGGGTCAAGACAGAGGTATATTTATTTCTAGAAAAGAATATAAGGATTCAAATACATTATTTGGATTTAACCTCTCACCAGATTTATGTTCTTCAGGAGAACATTTAAGTTTGATAAAACATAGCAATTTGCGATTAGAACTAAAATTCAGCAAATCTTTAGAACAAACCGTATGTGTTATCGTTTTCGCCGAGTTTGAAAATTTAATCGAAATAAACAAATCGAGAAATATCTTGTATGATTTCGGAAATTAAAGAATGGATGGAATGCAACTGTTTACAGTCTTATCTCAAGAGAAGGCTACGTCCCCCTATTTCCAAGGTGTTTATTCTAGAGACACACTCCCTCCTCTGCAAGAAAACATGTGTGCTATTGTAAATTCTGACGACTCATCGCAGACTGGAACCCACTGGTTAGCATTATTTGTGAATGATAAAAGAGAATTAGAATTTTATGACTCGTTTGGACAACCTCCTGCACTCTATGACAATAGTACTACTACCTATTTAGATGTATTATGGAATTCCAAAGTGTTTCAATCACCAACATCCAATGTTTGTGGACAATACTGTAATTACTTTTTATTCAAACGCAGCCAAGGCTATTCTATGCATTATATTTTTAATCAATTGTATATAAATGATTTTATTATGTATCAATTTGTAAAGAAGCGATATGGTGTAAGATTTGTGTTTAGAAAATAAAAAAAAATGGAAAGAAACTAAATATTTGTGTCTTTTATTTTTTTCTATTATATTCTTTTATTTTTACCTCAAAAATTAATATATTTTTTTCAATGTTAATTTTCTTTTTCCCTCAAAAAATTAATATATATTTTTTCCTGTGTGTGTGTGTGTGTGTGTGTGTGTGTTTGTGTGTGTGTGTGTGTGTGTGTGTGTGTAAAACTATGTCATAAAAACTCCCTTTTTCGAAATTTGTTCTTGCGTTGGTGTGGTGTGGTAATTCTTAAAGATGGGTGAAAGCTCAGGTGTCGTCCTCGTCACCTGAGAATGGTCGAAAATTTCGAGGTCCGTCACCAAAGATTCTCGAATAGGCAAACAGGGTGAATTTTAAAATCACCCACTCACTTTCCAATTCTTTCGTTGCAATTTTTTATTTCCCGGAAACGAAAATGTAGTCTTTTTAAAAATAGTTGTATGCTGAAAAAAAGACAGAAAGTATAAATTTTTAAAATTAAAACATTTCACTACTATTTTAATTCTTGGAGTAAAATTGTGAGGATTTTTTGAAATATTCGACTCGGGGGAAAAAAGTTTCATGCAATTACCTTTATAAAAGAAGAAACGAAAATGTAGCTTTTTTAAAAATAGTTGTATGTTGGAAAAAGACAGAGAAGTAGAAATTTTTAAAATTACAAAATTTCACTACTATTTTAAATCTTGATGTAAAATTGTGAGGATTTTTTGAAATGTTCGACACACGGAAAAATAGTTTCATGCAATTATCTTTTCGAATGAAGAATTTATTAAATGATTGATTTAAGTATTTTGAGTGTTTTATAAAAAATTCGTTCAAATAAGTTTTCGGCTTTTTATTTTTTAAATCACTGATTCTGAAATTTTTAAAAATCAATTTTATTTAAACGCAACGATATTGATTCATATGAGAAAAAATCATAAAATATTCAAAACATCAATGTTTTGTAAAAAAAAAAGTTGTTTTTTTCCTATAAAATTCTTTAAAGAAATATAGTTTTTGGCATTTTATTTTTTTAATCATTGATTCTAAATGATCAATGACTTTTTTAAAAATCATTTTTATTTAAATGCATCGATATTTATTCATTTTAGAAGAAATCATAAAATAGGCAAAGTATTATTATTTTGAAGAAAAAAAATCCGAATCGTGACAAATAAATGATGTTTGGTATTTAATTTATTCAATCACTGACATTAAAAGAGCAAAGTATGAATCTTTTTAGTTCAGATGGTTTACTTATCATAGTTATAAGAAATCCTTATACGTAACGATTGAAAAATTTCGATTAATGATTTACAGAAAACAATTCTTTTTTACTTAAAAAAATGTATATTTAAAGCAACAAAGAAAACGTTCTGATATAATATATTACGAAAAACCAAGCATATACAGTATTTTAACAATAATTATTTACTTAGAGCTTAAAATAATACAAAGGGTTTGGGTGTATGTGTGGTATTTTCATTTGCCAATGAATCGTTATATACTAGTAGCTTAAGTATAGTCCAGAAAACTATAATCTATCGTTTTATCCAGAAAAAAACAGATTATACAGTGTTGTCATTACATAATTAATCTAGTAATGAATAAGGGAAAAAATATTGCTTTAGTTTCGTAAAATATATAATTTTAAATCCATTTTCTAAAAAAATAAATACAAAAATTCTCACCGTTAATTATCGAAAGGACTATTCATTTTTTCATTTCGTTGTTTTTGAATGTTAGATTAGAAAAATATATAAGAATGAAAAAGCCTGGAAATCTACTTGCATTCACTGCACAAAATCATTCAAAAAGAAAATAATACTGTGTGTGAGACTAAAATATGTTTCAGAATTATATTTTTTTACAGTATTTTTTAATCCACTTTTCTTTAAAATGTCTTTCTTTAAGAATGAGGAAAACTGTCATAAAAAAATAAAAGCTAGAACACTTTAAAACGTTTATCTGTAATGAATTAAACACTTTTATGGATAGCAAATAGCTTTAGCCATGAGAGAGAGCATGAAAAAAAAAGGGAATTGCCCTTTGTCCATTACTCAAGAAGAGCACTTTGACCTTGGCCACTGAGTGTTAAACAGAGCTAAAAAAATGATTCTCGCGCATGCGAAAATCACAAAAAAAATTTTTAAATCCGTAATTTTTAAGCAATTTTTCAATCTTCGTACAGATTACGGACGATATTTTTTTACACACCGAAAAAAAGTTTCGTGCGATAATTTTAATAAATAACGAAGTTATTCAACATTGAGTAAACATTTGGTCTAATATTTAAAAAATCAAAGAAAAAAAAGTTTTGGTCATTTTATTTTTTAAATTAATTGATCTAAAAGAGAAAGGCTTGAAGTTACTTAGTGTAGAATATCGATTTAATAACACGAAAATAAATTCATAAGCAACGATTTAGAAATAATTTTCATAAAAACGCATAAAACTATTCTGATGCTAATTTTTTTCCATATTGTGGAAAAACATTTGTTGAATTGCAATTGTTTTGCTACACATTAAAGACGAGGCTTTATATGTGAGATTACTTGTATTGTTTGTTGTAATATATTCTATGCAAAAAATGTATATATTTTTGTGTGTAATTATTAAGATGTATAAGTAGTGTCTGGTTTCTGGGCGCGGCGTAATTAGGAATACTAACAAAAAACTTTAACAGCGCAGCGCGATTGATTGGGAATTTTTGAAAATGAAACCAGATAAAGGTTAATTTGTTATGAAACTATATATATATAATATAATGTATGCCATATTTTATGTCAATAAGGAAGTTGTATAAAAGTTCTGTGCATTTAATGTCATGTTTTAGAAAAAACTGACAAGGTTTCCTTTCAGGGCAGCAGTCCCTGAACATAGTGATGCGATGAAAACTTTGATGTCGTGAGAAGATATTAATGTAAAATTTTATTTATATTAGCACTTAAGTAAAGTGCATGATCAGGGTTTTTTCCTTGAAAGGTTTCCCCCTGATCTTCGCCCGAATGGGATGCACTGTAGGGATTATAAATGTGTACAAGAGCAATAAATTGGAGTGGAGTACCCCTTTTGAGTAGTCCTTTCTGTGTGTTAGTTTAATTAAAGTTTCTAACTTAGAGAGTTAAAACTTTCTACAAGTTCAGTATTTTCAGGCATTATAAAGTTCGTGAGTTAACTTTCTACAAGTTCAGAATTTTCAGGCATTATAAAGTTCGTGAGTTAACTTTCTACAAGTTCAGTATTTTTAGGCATTCTAGAGTAGTTAAAATTTTGTGCAGGTTCAGTGTTTTTCAGATGTTAGGTAAATTAAGCGAGTTCTTGCAGGTCGTTTAGACCTTCAATAAGTCACGCTTTTTTTCTCGGAGGGGGTTGTGACGGGTGCTTACGCGTTTCACTAACCTTCTCTCAAAGTCTTTTAAATTGTATTTATTTTAACCAATCCCCGCTGAGAGCTAAAAGTGTGACTTATGCAAACAAGATAGTTTCGGGTTTAGCGAGTTCGAAAGAGATATAAAAGGGAGAAATGAAATGAAGAGATGAGGATGACTACGTGTTTTGATAGAGGAGTTAACTACGTGATTGATTAAGAAGGTGATTCTAGGAGATTAGTTTAACTAAGTGAAGTTTGTTAGCTGAAGGAAGATTATTGAAAAAGATTCATTAATTCGGTTCGGACGTAACTGAAGATATCAAGGATTGAAACCGCTCGATAGATTCTTCAAGTAATCAAGAATCCTGACTTAAAGAGATATCAGGTCTGTGATTTTTATAGATTAGATTTAAATGCGTAGTTTGATTGTATGCGTTATTCCCCGTGGTATCAGTTAGTGTTCCGTCGTTCATAATTGAATTCTGATCTCACTCCACTATAATTTGTTGTTCTTAAAGTTTGATTAATATTTTTGTATTTCTATCATAAATATTAATAAATAATAGTGATTTATTAATTACGTAGTTATTAATTATGAATCCAACATACCCAAATTTAGATAATGTGCAAAAGGGAGATAATAATCATAAGGCCCGTTTACATGGACGAAAATTGCCGGCAATATACCGGCATGGATCCTCTTTCGAGGCGTTTACATGACGACCCGGCAAAATGCCTGGTAGAAAAGGAGGTTTGATTTTTGTACCCGCAATGGGGCAGGGGATTTGGGGGTAAAATGCAAGAACGTTTTCTAATTTTCCCATGATACATTGCGCCAGATCTTTATTTATTCAAAGATGGCTGCTGTTGTGGTTTGCTAGCGTTGGTGTACAGAAGAAATACAGCTCAGAATACTATTTTGAATGCTGTATATTGATAGTTTTATTTTAAATATTTGTTTGATTCAAATGCAGTTTAGTATTTTATTCTTTAAATATTGGTATAGCTAGAATGATTCTTGAAAATTGTATATTGAACTATTTAATATTTTCTCAATGTGTATATTGTTATACGAAAATTTTTAAAGTTTTTGACTTAATTTATTATGTGTTGCTCTCTTTTAATTCTTGCTTACTTCAAGCGTTAATAAATAGCTTGATTAGTAACTTATAAAAAAGTTAGAAAATTTAGAAAATTTATAATGTATACTTTCCTTGCCAATGTTTAAATTTTATATAATGAAACCTCTTTTTTTCTTTTCTCAAATTTCAGGATATTTTGTAAAAGTGTTATTTTTTATTAGTGCGTTGAAATTTGTTATAATGTTTAATTATTTAATTTGTGTGTTGTTTTTAAAATTTAATTGTGCTAGAAGCCTAGAAATGCTTGATTTTAAAATGTTATTGCTTCATGAAAATGTTATGAACTCTGGTTCATCAAGGGGCAGGATATTGTGAATTATATTGACCAGGTGGTCCGAGTCCTGTTTTTTTCCCCACAGGAAATGTTAATTTCCTTCAAGTTATCAAAAACTTCACTCGTATCAAATGTATCAACAAGCTAGTTATTATAGAAGTATTTTAACTGCAAGGCAAAATATTTTTTTCCCTAAAAATAAAAGTATTAAGAACCTGATTTTATGAAATAAGAATTATTACTTTGCATGTATGTTTCCAATATTTTAATAAGATGATACATATACTTTAAGACATTAGTTTTTGAGATTAATTTGAAATTATTACAATATAATTCTTATGGATGTACACAATAAAATTGCATTTTTTTGTTATTTTTCCTGATATATCTTATTGAGTGTTTCCATATAAGTAAAAAAGTAGTACTATCTTTTTATTAAATAACTCCATAGGGGTGTAATGAATTTTTTTTTTTACTTTGAAAATTGATTAAAATGTGATATAACCAATAAATAGAATTAACTGTTTTATATTCACATTCCCATGAATTTATGAGGATAAGAGCTTAAAAAGAAAATTTCTTTTTTCTAAAATCTTCAAATTTAATCCATTTAATTTTTGTTATTAAAGCGAATCATGATTTACTGAACCAAAAGATATCCTTTTATATACATATTGAATTGAATGGGCAAGTACAAAATTATTTTATAAAAGTAGGCTAAATATTACTGTTTTTCTCCTCGAAGGGTTAAATAATCCCTCAATTATGAAACATACTATGAACAAGTTCTTATGAAAATATTGTACATTAAGGAAAATACACACTTTCTTACAAACAAAAATTAATTTAGCTTTTTAATTAAAGTTGGTTAATATAGAAGTTTTGATTAATAATTAGGAATTCTTCTGAGATTGAAATGAAATAGCTTTTAACATCATTTAAAGGTTTTGGGCATCTGAAATAATCTGACAACAAACAAACATTTGATATGTTTTATAGTCTGGCTTCCTTTATAATTATTACCCTTCAAAAGGTTTGAACTTTTTAAAGACATGTCTGTCTCCAACATTCAGAAAGAAAGAAATTTGACTTTTTTGTATAAATTAAGAAACATGTTTCAAGAAATATGCTTTTTAATAAAATTATTTTATAGTAGATTGAATTAAATTGTTTTCACGAAAATTCTTATTAGACAGTAGTTTTATTTAATAATCAAATTCATTTTAATATACATCATTTATTGACACTTAATTTTAACATTGCATGAATGCACTATAAGTGAATAAAGCATTTCATGATATGGTATATAAATCAGACTCTGTGGATGTAACACTATACTATAAGGACAAATCGAGGATCTAACTGCAAATATTCAATGTGCACAATACCTTGTACAATTAGCACATCTCGATTTTTATCTTATTGATAATATCTAATAAATCTCTCTGGAAATCTTATGAATAGCTTTATCAATTTATTTACAACAAAAAAGTATTAATTTTAAAAATATTTACAAAGAGTATTAAATGTCATCAACCCAAACAAATAAAAGGATACAGTAAAAAAAAATTAAAGAAAATCATCTCCTAAATCAAAGATTAAAAAGCGAAAAAAGGTCAAATTATGCAGAATTTCTAAAATTTTCACTTTATATATATCATTAAGTTTCATCACTTACATATATCTTAAAAGTTTTTGCGAATTTTATTTACTCTAAGTTCAACACTATCAAAATTAATTTAATCAAATCAATGCTTTTTTTTCTATACATTTACAAAAGTAAGATCTGAAAAGGTCTTCCCTTGTTTACAAAAAAATTAATGGCAAAAACTAGTCTTAATACATTACTGATGACAAATTAATTCCCGATGAAATAAGAGTTTCAGTTGAGCTGAAACTTCTACACCACATAAAAGTTTTAAGATCTACATGCATTTTAGCTTTATATTCCATATTGGATTGTTTCAGAGCAATCACAGCTCATGAAGTAAATAATGAAATTGCCCTTTTCTCTTAATTCATGTAACTGAAATTCTACAAGAAAAATTTATTCTACAGCTTCACAAAAAATATACATAGTAAAAATATTCACAAAAAAGAAATTTCATAAAAATTTTTATCTTAAAATTTGTTGCTTTTGGGAGGAGGGGAGGTTTTATTCTCCTCCAATTAAAAAAAAAAATGTATGAATTAATTGTGTACAATAATTTTAACTTAGTAAAAAACAGGGAAATAATTTTTAAATTCAAAAGACAAGTAATTGGGTTGTCTGTTCTTTAAAATTATTTAAATCTACAAGAAAATAACCAGCTATGTGAAATATACTACACGTAGGAACTAGAAAGCAAAAACAGGAGATAGCATTACGTTATCTACAAAACTTTTCATGGTATTTTTGAGAATTGTATATGGTATGGGCCCAGATTAAATGAAATATCACAAGAATTTTGAAATTTCAGATCTCTTACAAGCTGGTAAAGTTATAAAATCCACTTCTATACAGTCAACTTTCTGAATTTACATAAAACAAATTTGAATACTGAAATCATACAACTTATAGAAAAAAGTTGAATGAAAGAAACAAATACACATAAAATGGCAATGTGCAATGTAACTATTTTTTATAAAATATCTATACACTTTTTTTCATGTCCTAAAAATACAATAAACCTTCGTATAACAATTGTTCATAACTGTAAAATTACATATTAAATACTAAAGCTTAAACCACCTTAATTTTCCTTACAGTATTTTTTATTAATAAATCATTACATTGCATATACTTATCACTACAATCTTTTCCCCTAAAATATACAAAGCATTATCTTCTGTTTTAACGGTAATATTTGATTTTTTTTACACTGAACATACCAACACTTAATGCACTCCTATATATATACTTCTACCTGTTACTGTATGTATAGTGTTAAATATACTTCAGTTCATCCAAATTTAAAACTTATTTGGAGAAAAGCATTTACATGTTATTTCCTTATCACTGATATGCAATTAAAGTATCTTTTCATATAATAAATTTATACTTTAAGAAAGATGAAACGACATCAGAGGAAAAAAGATTCAGAATTCTCGCTCTGAAATTTAACTTTTGAAAATATATTAATAAAGTTAGACTAAATAAATGAAAATCATCATTAATTCAACAAGTTACCAAAGTTTATAATTAATAAATTGTGCTCAATTCTAATGAAAATCACAATTTGTATTAATTGTAAACAAGATTCTTTTACCAGGGCAATCCTAAATTTCATGAAACTTCTCAGTTCCCCAAATTATACATGAGCAAAATATTAAATTACTTCAAATTTTCTCTAAGAAATGCTAAATCAGTACTCGTACCATTCAAAAAAATTAGGAACATATATATTAAACTGCTGACTAATTTCGCCAAGCAAAAATACATCACGAATTTTTAAAAAAAATTAGATCACTATTATTGTTACTGTGATCAGGAACTGGTTCTACTATTGGCTGTATATCGCAGCATTTGGCGGTTTTTTTATTTGAAGAAATTGGTCGATATTATACTATATGCAAGCTCCCCAAATTTGTGCTTTCAACATACGTCACAAAAAATATCAGTGATTTTGGACGATTAGCCCCTTAATTTTGAAAAAAGCTCTCTGAAATTACCTTTTTTTTACTGAATTTTTCATGAGTATAGATTATTGCCAACAATAATCGTAGAATTGATCCAAATACATTTCTGGGTCAATATTTGTAACTAGCTCAATGCAACAAATTTATTTTGGACTTAAATTTATTAGCAGGATAATATCAATATACATGAGCCTTTTATTTTAATACTTATGTCAAAATTAAAATCCAGAGTATTCTTATGCTCAATACATTTTAGATAGATTTCTTTAACACTATGTTAATGCTTCAGTAACGTGTATAGTCTTTATATCAAATTTATCATCAAAATTATTGAATTTTACATTTTGATAACCCTTGTGCAAATACCAATAAATATATATTTGTTATCCATAGCAAAAAAAAAAATTATACATCTGTGTGACAAATTTATACCAGTCGAATTTTGAAAAACAAATGTACTAAGAAATCCTCACATGTACCACATAATAAATAGATACCACTCAAGTGTTTTATTTTTTTGTAAAAGAATTATGAATTCAAAAAAGACTTTTTATTTTGACCATGCACAAGAGAACAGGACTTTTATATTCAATATATGCACACAAATATATATGTTGTACAATACACACATTTTAATTAAATTTTAATGCCTTTATTTTTTACCACATTCAGAATTTAATTCTCAATAAATTATATCTTTGTACTAAAATGGTACTGCGAATATAGACTTTCAAAATGTTGCATAATTTTTTACATATGGTAATTTTTATTTCTAATGTTTGAAAGTGGTATTTGATTCACACACATCAATTATAGACATTAATGAATCTGTAGTAAATTAAGATATTTTTCCATTTCTGTAGTGAATGCTTTTCGAACTTTTTTTATTCATAAGAATGTAAAATACTTTATATGTTTAACTTTTTATATGTATGTTCTCTATATAATTTAATTTAAAATAAACAAAAATTTACTTTGAAGTAATTACTGTAGACATCTATCCAAAATCCTTTTAGAAGTTTCTTTTGTGAACACAAAAATACTAAGAATGGAGCTCGATTTTAGGTGGCGACGGTTTCTAAGTGGTTGGTATTGAAAACAAGCCAATTCAAAGTGGTCAGGACATAATAAACAGTGAAGAGATGTTTAAAATCTTTACGCTTCATCATTATTATCCACGTTTAAAAAACACTCGCATTTTTACCAGGATATTAAACAAAAGATTTTTTTCCTACAATCATCTTATCTTTTACTGTAATCGAGCAACCATATACAGTTAAGCAGGAAATTTTAGTGGGTATATTGCAAAAGTGCGAGAGCAAAATAGTCGTCGCAATAATAATAAACAAAGAAATGTTGCGCTTGTTTGGCGGTAAGTAAACGAAAACATAATCACATGTCCTCTTCATGATAATCGCGCTAAAAAATCTGGTTGTTTCTATGGTTACATTGTATAGTCACGTGAATCTATCAACCAATCACCAGATTCTCATGTAAACGGGCTGAAAAAAAATACCGGTAAAAAGCCGGCTTTTCTCCCCAATTCCAAATTGCCGGCATTTTGCCGGCGTCCATGTAAACGGGCCTATAGGGGTAGTGAGAGACTACGACAAATGTATTGCAAAAAATTTATTGATTTTTGATATTTTAATAAAAGGCAATTAATAATAAAGAATATATAATATGAACATAGCTTTTTTTTCTAAGGAAGTTATGCAAAAAAAAGTTTCGAAATGAGCAAATTCTTCGATTTTATTATAAAACTATATGTCAAAAAAAGAAAAGAAATATGCATTAGGCATTATTTTAAAGTAAACTATAAGTTTTGTGAAAGAAAACAAAAATTTTGATACTGATAAATATTTTAAAAATGAATCTCAGAAATACATTGAATGCATTTTATCTTCTTAATCTGACATATACAGTTATTTAATTTTGAAAATTATATAAAGAAAAATTGACGAAAAAATAACTTATTCACTCGCATTTTTTTTTTTTTTTTTACTCGCCAAAGTTACTGATTTCCCCCTGTTTAAGGCAGAATTTTTTTAGTGTAACCCTTGAATTAGATGCGGTCGAAGGCGAAACAGGTCAAAAGTCTTTGGCGCAAAGCTAATTTTCGACGCCAATGTTTGGCTAAATGTAAAATCGCGTATTTTAAATTATTTTAAAAATTATTACCTTCATTTTAAGGGCATAATTTTTACGTTAATGCTCTCAAAAATCACCAACTATTTGGAAAAATAACGTACTTTAAAATAAAAAAATGTACAAATTACTACTTTTTAATTTATTTCTCAGAAAAACATCAGTTTACGAAAATCACAAAATGTTTTTTAAAATCCGTAATTTTGAAGCAATTTTTTCAATCTTCGTATATGTTACGGATAATATTACTTTACACACGGAAAAAAGGTTTTGTGAGATTACCTTCATAAATGACGAAGTTATTCAATATAAAGTAAAAATTGGGACTACTTTTTAAAAATTCTTTTAAAAAAAAGTTTTGGAAATTTTATTTTTTAAATGAATGGATCTAAAAGAGAAAGGCTTGAAGTTAATTAGTGTAGAATATCGATATAATAACACGAAAAGTAATTCATACCCAACGATTTAGAAATAATTTTCATAAAAACGCATCTGTTTTAACACTATTTTAAAAAATTCGAAAAAAATGGAAAATATCGTTATTTCACAAAAAAAATTATACCGTGTCGTAGCGAAATAAATGATCTTTCCCATTCTGTAATTATTTTTTGTCTCATTTCGACACCGAAAATTAGATGACAATTTTAATATGGTGGAAAACGTAAGATTACCGCTCGGCCGAAACGGAAGGGAAGTTCCGCCAAGTAAACAACCGGCAGGAGTAAAACAATTCGGCGTTTTAAGGCTTTTAATTAATATCTTTTTAACTAATTACAATATCAGAATATAAATAGGCAATACGGCTTCCCCGGAAAATTCCCGATCTTTTGATACCTTCCGCGACTTTCTGCGTGGTGCTGTTCGTGAGAAGATAGACGCACATAGATAGATAGATAGATAGATAGATAGATAGATAGATAGATAGATAGATAGATAGATAGATAGATAGATAGATAGATAGATAGATAGATAGATAGATAGATAGATAGATAGATAGATAGATAGATAGATACGTTTGTTTACCTTCGAATTTTAATAGTGTAAGACTAGCTTTCATGGCCCGGCGTTGCACGGGCTTATACCAAGGGTATAACTTAATCCCCATGTTAATTTCCTCCTTTTATTCTAACGCCAACACTTTTGTGGGGTTTGACGCGTACGATGTGAGTGCATGACCCGTGAGTGCGTGTCATGGCTTTGTTGCTTAAAATTTTCCCTTCTCTTCACAAATTCTCGATCCTAGTACCACTGAAGACCCACCGTGTAGGGGCGGGATGCACGTAAAATAAATCGTGACCTCAAACGTCCTATCGTTGGTGTGGTGTGGTAGTTAGGAGAGGGGGGTGCCAGCTCAGGTGTCGTCCGCGTCACTTGACCATGGTTCAAAATTACGTGGACCGTCCGTAAAAGGCCTCGTGTTGCTAAACAGTGGGACGTTGTGAACTCAACTTCACAAATTCAGCACTTCCAATATTATTTCCCGAAATTACTTTGATTTCTTTGTTTCTTTCCTCTCCGCTTAGCCCGGCGTTGCACGGGCTTTTACCGAGTGAATAACTTCACCCTCATGGAAATTTCGTGTTTCCCTCAGGCCGATAGCACTTGTGTGTGTGTGAATGCGCGCGATGTGAGTGATTTCTTTAACTATGTCATAAAAACTCCCTTTTTCGAAATTTGTTCTTGCGTGGTGTGGTGTGGTAATTCTTAAAGATGGGTGAATGCTCAGGTGTCGTCCTCGTCACTTGAGCATGGTTGAAAATTTCGAGGTCCGTCACCAAAAACCCTTGAATAGACAAACAGTGCGAATTTAAAAATCACCCACTCACTTTCCAATTCTTTCCTTTGCCTGAGTGAATAATTTCATCCCCATGGAAATTTCGTGTTTCCCTCAGGCCGATAGAACTTGTGTGTGTGTATGCGCGCGATGTGAGTGATTTCTTTAACTATGTCATAAAAAGTCCCTTTTTCGAAATTTGTTCTTGCGTGGTGTGGTGTAGTAATTATTAAAGATGGAAGAAAGCTCAGGTGTCGTCCTCGTCACTTGAGAATGGTTAAAAATTTCGAGGTCCGTCACCAAAAATTCTCGAATAGGCAAACAGGGTGAATTTTAAAATCACCCACTCACTTCAACGATATTGATTCATATGAGAAAAAATCATAAAATATGCAAAACATCATTGTTTTGTAAAAAAAAAGTTGTTTTTTTCCTATAAAATTCTTTAAAGAAATATAGTTTTTGGCATTTTATTTTTTTAATCATTGATTCTAAATGATCAATGACTTTTTTAAAAATCATTCGATAGTACTTGTGTGTGAGTATGCGCGCGATGTGAGTGATTTCTTTAACTATGTCATAAAAACTACCTTTTTCGAAATTTGTTCTTGCGTTGGTGTGGTGTGGTAATTATTAAAGATGGGTGAAAGCTCATGTGTCGTCCTCGTCACTTGAGAATGGTTAAAAATTTCGAGGTCCGTCACCGAAAATTCTCGAATACGCAAACAGGGTGAATTTTAAAATCACCCACTCACTTCAACGATATTTATTCATATGAGAAAAAATCATAAAATATGCAAAACATCATTGTTTTGTAAAAAAAAAAAAGTTTTTTCCTATAAAATTCTTTAAAGAAATATAGTTTTTGGCATTTTATTTTTTTAATCATTGATTCTAAATGATCAATGACTTTTTTAAAAATCATTTTCATTTAAATTCATCGATATTTATTCATTTTAGAAGAATTCATAAAATAGGCAAAGTATTATTATTTTGAAAAAAAAATCCGAATCGTGACAAATAAATGATGTTTGGTATTTAATTTATTCAATCACTGATATTAAAAGAGCAAAGTATGAATCTTTTTAGTTCAGATGGTATACTTATCATAGTTATAAGAAATCCTTATACGTAACGATTGAAAAATTTCGATTAATGATTTACAGAAAACAATTCTTTTTTACTTAAAAAAATGTATATTTAAAGCAACAAAGAAAACGTTCTGATATAATATATTACGAAAAACCAAGCATATTCATTATTTTAACAATAATTATTTTCTTAGAGCTTAAAATAATACAAAGGGTTTGTGTGTATGTGTGGTATTTTCATTTGCCAATGAATCGTTATATACTGGTAGCTAAAGTATAGTCCAGAAAACGACAATCTATCGTTTTATCCAGAAAAAAAAACAGATTATACAGTGTTGTCATTACATAATTAATCTAGTAATGAATAACGGAAAAAATATTGCAACATCAAGTTTGACCTTGGCCACTGAACGTTAAACAGAGGGGGAAAAAATAATAATAATGATTTTCGCGCATGCGCAAAGCCTTTAGAATGTCTAAAAGTTTTCATAATTCTTAATGGCTCAATTTTTAATTGAAAATTCCAAGTTTTCACATATTGATGGAAACAAAAATAATTTTTGAAGAAAAAAGGTTACAAATATAATGCTTATATTATTTCTCGCAAAAACTTTATTTTACGAAAATCACAAAAAAAATCTTAAAAATCCGTAATTTTTAAGCGAAATCGACACACGGGAAAAATTTAATGCAATTTTTTTTTTCAATGAAGAAATTATTAAATGATTGATTTAAGTATTTTGAGTGTTTTATTACAATTCGTTCAAAAAAGTTTTCGGCTTTTTATTTTTTAAATCACTGATTCTGAAAGTTTTAAAAATCCTTTTTATATAAACGCAACGATATGATTCATATGAGAAAAAATCATAAAATATGCAAAACAGCATTGTTTTGTAAAAAAAAAAAGTTGTTTTTTTTTTCTATAAAATTCTTTAAAGAAAGATAGTTTTTTCCCGGAAATGAAACTGCAGCATTTTTAAAAATAGTTGTATGCTGAAAAAAGAACAGAAAGTATAAATTTTTCAAATAACAAAATTTCACTACTATTTTAATTCTTGAAGTAAAATTGTGAGAATTTTTTGAAATATTCGACACGTGGGAAAAAGTTTCATGCTATTACGCATTATTTTAAAGTAAACTATAAGTTTTATGAAAGAGAACAAAAATTTCGATACTGATAAATATTTTAAATGAATCTCAGAAATGCATTGAATGCATTTTAATTTTAAAAAAATATATTAATTTAAATCCATTATCAATAAATACTAATAAAAAAAATTCTACAGATAGCTCTTGAAACGTTTGGATGTTTGATTAAACATATATAAGTGTTAAAATTCCACTTTTGGGGGAAAACCTAGTTATATGCTAACATTCACTGAAAAAAACTTTCAAAAAGAAAATAATACTATTTGATAAAAAGATTTAATTTTTTTAATTTTAATTTTTTAGTTTTTCATTCCACTCTGTGTTAAAATTATTTAAACACGTATCTGCGGAAAAAATTATATTATACAAAACTAACTTATTAATTATTTTTAATAAAATTGATTAAAAATGCTCATTTAGCAATTAATTGTGACATACCATTTGCTTACATAATGGAAGCACTGAAAATGAAGTAAATTTCAGATCAGTGGGGATGCAGCAAGTGAATTCAATCATTGAAGAGGAGAGAATTAATTTACCGGTGGGAAAAATAAGCAGAAATGAACAAAATCGAATTGTTGAAAAAGATAGAAATTACTTTAAATGATTAAAAATCAGAAAAAAACCTTTCTGAAGGCAAAAAAAAAAAAAAATGAAAAGTACATTAAAATAACAGAGGATCATGTTAAAATAAGTATTTATCAGTAAAATTATTTTACGTGGGAAAATTAGCAGAAATGAAAAAAAGGAGATCATCCACGATTCGAACTCGCAAAGACGCGATCTGTTTTACGGTGTAAATGAGAGAAGCGAAGCGCTACCGACTGTGCTACGGGGGGTACCCGTAGCGATAATTGAAAATAGGCAATAATAATGAATGGGAGGACGAAAAAGTAATTTTTTCACTCGCATTTTTTTTTTTTACTCACCAAAGTTACTAATTTCCCTTTAAAATCCGTAATTTTGAAGCAATTTTTTCAATCTTCTGATATGTTTCGGATAATATTACTGTACACACGGAAAAAAGGTTTTGTGACATTATCTTTATAAATGACGAAGTTATTCAATGTGAAGAAAAATTAAGACTACTTTTTAAAAATTCCTTTAAAAAAAAGTTTTGAAAATTTTATTTTTTAAATGAATGGATCTAAAAGAGAAAGGCTTGAAGTTAATTAGTGTAGAATATCGATTTAATAACACGAAAAGTAATTCATACTCAACGATTTAGAAATAATTTTCATAAAAACGCTTTTTTTAACACTATATTAAAAATTTCGAAAAAAATAGAAAATATCATTATTTTACAAAAAAAATTATATCGTATCGTGGCGAAATAAATGATATTTCCGATTCTGTAATTATTTTTTGTCTGATTTCCACACCGATAATTGGATGACAATTTTAAAATGGTGAAAAACGTAAGATTACCGCTCGGCCGAAACGGAAGGGAAGTTCCGCCAAGTAAGCAACCGGCAGGAGTAAAACAATTAGACGTTTTAAGGTTTTTAATTAATATCTTTTTAACTAATTACAATATTGGAA
>BMAO01034514.1:0-17845 GCA_019973975.1 Trichonephila clavata | reverse complement strand
TTGCAGGATTCATGCACTCTTAATCTGTGGATGCACTCTAAAGCATGCGCTTTAACACTACTCACGTTAACGTGGTGTAAATGATTGGGGAATGTTGAGATATGTCATTTCGTCATTTGACCGAAGCTAATGATTACTGAGTTCATCGCTGACGACCGTGTTCTTTCAAAAATGTGAAATTAAAGTATAATTTAATAAGCATATAAAGCAATGTAATACTTAATTGTAAAATTTTCTAGTATTTGTAGCTTTAGATGGTAGTAAATGTGATGTGCTACTTTATAAGTAACAACATATTTCTGTTGATTTCAGCAAAGACAACTGAAATGAGTATTTTCACATATTACAATGCAATCTTTAAATATAGAGTGTCGTTTTCTATTTACGCCACTAAAAAAAAATTATTTATTCCTTTTTTTTCTTTCCTTTCTTCAAAACTGAATACGAAACACTTACAACAGAGAGTTATTCCTCTGTTTGATTTATAAAAAGTATTTGTCAAGTACATTGATATTTCAGAAGAGATTTTGTTAGGAATGGTCAAGCTTTTTTGTTTCATAACATTTGGGCATTTGAATATAATTCCTAATAGAAAATGGGAAATGTAATATCCTTACACTGTTGCTTCAATTTATGTAGGTTTCATTGTGCAGTAGGAGGAACAATACAAAAAATCAATTTCTGGAAAACATTTTTAAAAATTAACGAATAATGCTAAAAATGTTTTAAAGCAAAAGTCATTGAAATCTGACAGTAATTACGCTCTGAGCAATAAAAAAAAAACGTAAATACCAACAAAACTTGCTCATGGAAAACGTGAACAGGATTTATGTTTTCTTCTGTTTGGATTTAGTTAATTTTTGTTTGAAAACTTAAGTATTATTGCAACCGTATTGGCAAAATAAATAAAACGAAACCCATAGTTGCCAATTCAGCGCGTTTGACTCATGCAAAATAGGGGTTGCCAACTTAGAAATTATCTTGAAGTTGGCAGAGTTGTGATAGTATTTAAATAACATATTTTTAACACAGAAATTCAAAGCAATCTAAAAAACCTCGCAATTTTAAAAGACTTTCAAGTGATCAGGACGTCTCAAAGTTCACTAACTTACACATTCCGTTTCTTTTTGTAACGTGTAACGTGTGTCTGTACTTACTTCCTCTCTAATCCCCTTTGTCTACTCTCGACCCGACTAGATGTGTGAAGAGAACTGAATTATTAGTCGACATGATACACTCTAATTATTTTATTGTCACAAAATATTAAAGCAAGTACAATAAATCCAATTAAGATTGTTGATCAAAATTAAGAGCGCGTTAAGTTAGCCTGGGGATAATATTTACGGACCCTAAACTGATTTCTACAATAACTTATACAGCCTTGATTTCAACTCAACCTCGCACTACAAGTTATCTTCTAACTTCTATTTAAATAATGCTTACTATACTATACTCTTGTAAATTAGAAGTCCTACTGTTGAGGCATTGAACCCTTATGATTTGGCGGAATCAAATCCGAACCTCACTGGGAAATCTTCAAATATACACTTTTATAAACTATGTTCCGCACTGTAATAAATCACGATCCTCCACTCACTAACTCTCAAAGCTCACGATTACAGAATATATATAATAACTTAATTTACATTATCACGTTTTCTTACCTTCGGGGAAAAGTTGGTTGAGAAAATATTTCCTAAAAGAATCCCCGAGGAGTTAGTGAAAAGAACCGTATAGATCCGCCACACAAGTACACTAATAAGGGAATATAGTACCCTAAAATCATCAAAATATCAAAAATGTTTATTGGCTTCTTTGATACCTCGAATCTTTATAAATAACTACAAAATTTTAAAGTTTTACCTGCTTTTTTTTAAAGTTATGGAGCACTATTTGATGCTGGAAAGCAACTACCACACCCACATTTCAGATTATCTGCTAAAAAAGAGCCTGATAAAAAAATGATAATTATTTTTCTACTGTGCGTAAGTGAGACTGACATTATATATGTAGTGACAAATCATTTTAAGGCGATATGGTACCATCTTCCATTTTTTTTTATTTTTTATATTTGATACTTGGTTTTAAATGTATTTTGTAAAGGTTAATATTTAATAATATAATTCCATCAAAAAATTTTATTTGTTGCAAAATGTTTGTAAAATTTAAATTTTTTTAGCTTTTTAAAGCATTTTTAAATCCCTAAGGCTTTTTTAAATAAGTCTCTTTTCTTTCAAAATTTTTTTCCAATACCTTATAATAACTGCATTGGTTTTTTTTGTGCTGCTGCTCTTTAATTTTTTACTCATTTTTTATAGTTAAACTTCCAAACATTCCCAAAAAAACATTAATTTGATTTTGAATTTTTTAGAAAAAGTAATAAACATGTTAGAGCTAATTCCATACACATTTTACAAAACATATATTTCAGAACATGTATAAAAAGTTTCAAAACCCATACTTCAATTATCAAAAAAGCCATAGGGTTTTTGAATAACAGTATATGTACAAAAATTCAACATGGAGAAATACGAGTTTGAAGTTATTATTCCATGAAAGCATGATGTAATATTCATCGAATAGTCTGAAACTTTTATAAAATGTTAATTAGCTTATTTAAAACTACTTAATAAAAATTGCACAAATGTAGAACAATTAAACAGTATACTGACATAATGAATATATAGAAAAAACGATGAAAGATCAATATTTCATAAAACTTTATCTTAATAATTATAAAAAAAATACACACACTTCAGAGCTAATTCCATGCTCAGAGCTAATGCACAACATGTACAAAAGATGTTTATGCTTTTATTTTTATTTCCATGATTTTAAAAGCCTTCGTATGTTAATTTTGTACACGAATAAAAGCAAAATCAAATAACAATTTATAGGTAAAATACATCAAAATCTAAAAGCTTATCTTAAAATATTTTTAATTATTAATAAAAGTGTTGAATTCGCACACATGGGATATTATATATATATATATATATATATATATATATCACCAAAACAATATATAAAAATGGGGAGATTTTCTATTCTTGAGAATTAGATTTTTAATTATCTGAGTTGTCAAAATGATATTTAGTATTTGTGCTTTGGGAGAATCGATTTGAAGTTTTAATTTCATTCATAATAATATCATAAAAAGCACGCACAACTTTTAAATCTTGACCAAATCCATTTGATCTTCCAGTAAAAATTCACAAACTAGAATTTTTGCTATGAATTGCACAATTCTTTCTTCAAATGATTTATTACTGCATATATAATGTCAATCTCATTGATGCGCATTAGAAAATAATTAATTCATTTTTTTATCAGGCTCTTTTCTAGCAGATAATCTGAAATGTAGGCGTGGTAGTTGCTGCTTAGCGTCAAACATTGCTGTATTACTTAATGAAAAATGCAGGTAAAGCTTTGAAATTTTGCAGGCATATTTATAAGATTCGGGATATCAAATAAGCCAATAAAAATTTTTTCGACAATTTAAGGATTTTTAGTGTACCATATCTCTTAAGAAAGAATTGGGCAATTCATGCAAAAATTCTAGTTTGTGTGTAGCTTATTGGAGGGGGGGGGGGGAAGCCAAATGGATTTGGTCAAGATTTAAAAGTTGTGCGTGCTTTTTATGATATTATTATGAATGAAATTAAAACTTCAAAACGGATTCTCTCAAACTACAAATACTAAATCTCCTTTTGATAACTCAGATAATAAAAAATCTAATTCTCAAGAATAGGAAAACTCTCCCATTTTTATGTATTTGTTTTTGGTGTGATATATATACACATATATATATAAATATCCTATATCAGTGAAATTCAACACTTTTATTATTAAAATATTTTAAGATATTTATTTAAACAAATGCACGTATGCAGTTCTTAGATTTGATATATTTTACCTATAAATAGGTATTTGATTTTGCTTTCATTCGTGTACAATATTTAACATGCGAAGGTTTATAAAATCATGGAAATAAAAAATAAAGGCATACACATCTTTTGTAAATGTTGTGCATTAGCTCTGAGCATGAAATTAGCTCTGATGTGAGTGCATTTATTTTTTTTTATAATTATTAAGGTAACGTTTTATGAAATATTGATCTTTCATTCGTTTTCTTCTATCTTATCATTATGGCAGTATACTGTTTAATTGTTCTACATTTGTGCAAATTTTTATGGTACGCAGTTTTAAATAAGCTAATTAACATTTCATAAAAGTTTCAGACCATTCGATAAATATTATATCATGCTATTCATGGAATGATAACTTCAATCTCATATTTCTCCATGTTGAATTTTTGTACATATACTATTATTTAAAACCGTAAGTCTTTTTTGACAATTGAAGTATGAGTTTGAAATTTTTTATACGTATTCTGAAATGTATATTTTGTAAAACTGTGCATGGAATTAACTCTAATATGTTTAGTATTTTTTCTAAAAAATTTCAAAATAAAAATTAATGTGTTTTTGAGAATTTTTGCTAGTTTAACTATAAAAAAAATTAATAAAACTTAAAGAGCAGCAGCAGAAAAAAATCCATGCACAGTTTTATGTAGTATATTATAAGGTACATGGAAAAAAAATTTGAAATAAAAGAGACAAATTTCAAAAAATCTTAGAAATTTAAAAAATATTTATAGAAAGATTCAAAAAATTTAAATTTTTCAAACATTTTGCAACAAATTAACAATTTTTAGTATGGAATTATTATTGAATATTAACCTTTATAAAATACAATTAAAACCAAATATCAGATATTAAAAATAATAAAAAAAAATTGTGAAGATGGCACCTATTGCCTTAAATTTTTATATGATACATGGCGATATAAGGTAATTATTACTTAATAAATGATTAAGTAATGATCTACGTCTGCCAACTAAGTCTACTTTGTAATACATTTACTTAAGTTCCAAAGCTCATACTCAAAAAATACTTTATCCAACAAATACAACATTATATTTGCATATCTTTGAATTTAATTCCATTGAATCTTTAGTTAAAAAAATAACTTCCCCGTATATATTAAAAAGGTTTCTGGGACAACTTATCTTGGTGTAAAGTAAAACAAAAGCGATATTGAATGATAAAGTATCTAATTACCTAAATGTTATGAAACGTCAGGGAATTAGAGAATATTTCTGTCGAGAAGATCTGCTATTCAAACTAACAATGCGTGAATAAAGAGAGCTGGAATATTGTCTTGATGTGACACAAAAGAGGCTTTGAGAATGAAAAAAAAAGTGATCCATGAGCATTTTATTGAAATAGGAATGGCATATTAAATGGATACATATTTTAAGTGTAAAAATAATGTATTTCAATACAAAAAATAATATTTAATTTTTCAACATGAATTTTTCTCACATGATTAAAGGGAAATTTTGATTGCCGAGCCATAATATTTCATATATATATTATATTTGTAGATCTTAATTTTGTACACATCATTTTTGTAGATCAAATAATTCGATAATATTTTCTATATTAATAAATAGAAGGAAAACTTAATAATTCTGAATTTTTGAAACTGTTTTCTTTTAAAATTTTTTAACTAATGAATAAATTTAAAATCTGACTAGTACAGAATACAAACATTCTGAAGTTTCTACTTTATGTTAGGCTACAGGATTTACTGTGCGTCGTTCAAAAGTTATCTCGTGGGTTACAGATAGTAAAATGTCTTGTTTTTATTATTTTTATGTTCATATTTTACTCCACTTAAACAAATATGATAACTTCAGAGTAAAAAGTGTTCTTGTACTTTATACTTCACAGCACAAACTGTAAAAATAATCATATTAAAATGAGTAAAATTCACAGGTTTATGCGATATAAAAATAATTAGATCAAAATATGCAATTTTAAATTTCCTCTTATTTTAAAGTTTGTTATAAAAAGCTTACTACTAGAACTGTGAATTTCAAAACATAGTTGAATAAAATTTATTTACAGAAACAAAATCTAATGGTTTTAATCCAAACTTCTTAGAAAGTAAGAAAAAAATAACGTTTTACTGTCTTTTATATTTTTAATGAAAAAACAACATTTTCGTTTAAATTATTTGAAAGTTAATACTTATATGCTCTATATCTACTCGAAGAATTTAATTAGATCATTGGATCTAGATTCAAAGAATACCCTTTCTCTGTTGACTTTAATCGAAATCTGCGTAATTCGTAGAAGCTTTTGAGTTAAAATTTGCATTTTGATAACCGTTTGCAATATTTTTTTTATTATTTTAACTACACAGTCGTCAAAAAACAGATATATATATATATATATATATATATATATAAACATGGACTTTCACAGTTATCGTCAACGTTGAATATAATTGGTGTAGTTAAGTGTTGAATGGTAACTAAACTGTACTAATATATTTATTTTTTAATTCCTATCGAATTCTGAGAAATTCGTAGTTAAGTCAAAATTTTCATTTTAACAGCATTATAATATATTTATTTATTTACTTTGTTTGTTTAAATTGAAAAGTCGTCATAAATTTAATATAGTTGAATATATTATTGGTATATTCGTATTTGATATTTGATATAGTTGAATGTTATTGGTATAGTTGTTAATGGTCCAATGAAACTAAACTATAATGTTAATATGTCTTCTTATGTAAGGGAATTAATGTAATTATGTAATTAATTTCCAGAATTCTAAAAATGAAATGAGATTTTGTTTTCTTCGAAAAATTTAGGAGATATTTAAAAAAACAATGGGATAAAATTAGTAAACATGTGTCTAAAAATATTTATATTTCCTAAGCATTAAAAACATGTATAGGTACTGTATTCAAAATAGTAGAAGAGTTATTGTAATCAGTAAGGGGAAAAAATTGTAGAAATTCATAATCTAAATAACTTTAAACAAATTATCTAAAATACCTCCCCAGCTTTAACATCCCAAGATAAATTAAACAAAAATAAATCGAGTTGTAAATTGGTTTCTGGCTACTAAAGACACCTAAACATCCGATCATAAAACTAACTTATGTTATTTGTTGAATTATTGGAAGTAAATTTATAAAATTCTAGATTTTCTGACGTGAAGGAAGCCTAGTAAATAAAAATGTTAGGAAGTTATCGCTCTCTTTTTTTGTAACTTCATTTAATGATACATATTTTCAAAAAAATCATATTCTTTTGTTTTTGAATATTTTGTGTACAAAAAATAATAAACTGTTTGGTTCAAACTTGAATACTTGAAACATTTTTGAGACTTCTTTGCAGAAAAAAGTTGTAAGAGCATTTTGTGTAAACTTTAAAATATATCTGCATAATTTAAATGCAATGCGGTTTATTATAATTGTGCACAATTTGTGTTCTGAACAAATATAGACATTTTTGAAATACATGTTTATGTGAATTTTAACCCATTGTTCTCCAAAAACAAACAATACGAATAAATACTAGAAAAAGATACACTTTACAATTTTATCGAAAACAGAATCGCAAAATCTTTTATTTAACTTTATTTTATCACTTTGTTCGTCTTTGTTTTGTTTTTTCTAAATTGTTTGGAACATTATTTGCACTTTGTTTATCGATGCAGGTTTTATATTTCTTCAAGTAAATTTTGCTTAGAAATACAACAAGCTCAAAAAAAGAAAATGGTAGAATTTAACTTTCTAAGAATAATAAAAACATTCCAAAGATACTTAAACGATTTATATCTGACAAAAACCAAGTATATCTTGTAAGTTTTCAAAATATGTTATCAAATAAAAGGCAGAAAAAAAGGAAATAGGAAATAGTTAATCATGTTGAATTCTTGTGGAAACAGACTTCTAAGGAAAACACGCGTTTGTTTAAAAATAAATAATACATATTTCTTTTTGATTCTCAGAAATGATTATTAAGTAATCCAAGATAAGTATAGCAAAAACAGAAAAACAAATTGACAAAAACACGTTAAAACATAAACAAATATAATATTATAATATTAAAACGATGACAATAGTTTTTTAATCATTCGATAACTATTTTTACCACTGTGCAGAAATTTTTAATTTAGCAGTTCTATTTAAATTAAAAACTAATCAACACATCAAACACATGCACTTCACTCTTTTATTTTCAAGTATAAAATCTATAACATATAAGTATTTTTTAATGCAATGAACCCCAATTTATAAGCAATATTCAATTCAGGTGTTTTGATACTTTAGAAGGCTAGTCATTGTGGGAGTTTTACCTTAATGATTTTAAAATTCTGTATGCATGCTGTTGGGATAAAACTTAATCTAAGATATTTAAGAGAATGATCGGTAAACAAAAAATTTCGAACATAAATGTCAACATTTTAATGGACTTATTCGAATATTACAAAAAATCAAATAAGAAAATATAACTCATTGAAACATACGGTTATTAAGGTTGAGTCACATGAGAATAATAACATGGATTAAAGCTGTACTTAATATATCCAGGTTCCACAAAAACAATTTTTAAATTTCAACATATCTTTTTTCATCCTAAAGTTCGAATAAAAATATCTAGCCAAAACAGACAGAAACAACAGTTTCAAGATATTTAAATATATACACAATGGAGACAGAAAAACTATTGCCATATATTTAAATATATTGCCCCTGTAGGAAGAAATTTTGTATCCATACACTTGAACATAGATTCAATAAGGGCCAGAAATCTGTTACCATATACTGTAAAGTACCTTTAACGCGAAAACGCTTAAGACGAAACATCGACAAACACAAAATAATAATACGGTCCTGACAAACTAATATGTATTCTCATGTATTTCTTTTCTTTTAAAGCAATATGGTACCATCTTCGCATTTTTTTTTTATTTTTAATATTTGATATTTGGTTTTAATTGTATTTTATAAAGGTTAAAATTTAATAATAATTCTATACAAAATTTTTTTAATTTGTTGCAAAATGTTTGTAAAATCTACATTTTTTGAACTTTTTTAAACATTTTTTTAAATTCCTAAGACTTTTTTAAATATGTCTCTATTCTTTCAAAATTTTTTTCCAAGTCCCTTATAATATACTACATAAAACTGTGAATGCGTCTTTTTCTGCTGCTGCACTTCAGTTTTTTCTTAATTTTTTTATAGTTAAACTTCCAAAAAATCTCAAAAAAACATTAATTTTGATTTTAAAATTTTTTAGAAAAAGTACTAAACATGTTAGAGCTAATTAATTGCACAGTTTTACGAACCATACACTTCAGAATATGTATCAAAAATTTCAAAGTCATACTTCAATTATCAAGAAGGCCTTAGGGTTTTGAATAAAAGTATATGTACAAAAATTCAACATGGAGAAATATGAGTTTGAATTTTACATTACAAGATTAGCATGATATAATATTCTTAGAATAGTGTGAAACTTTTACGAAATGTTAATTAGCTTATTTAAAACTGCTTACCGTAAAAATTTTACAAATGTATAAAAATTAAACAGAATACTGCCATAATGAATATATAGAAGAAAACGAGTGAAAGATAAATAGTTCATAAAACTTTATCTTGTTTTAAAAAAAATAAATACACACACACTTCAGAGCTAATTCAGTGCTAGAGCTAATGCACAACATGTACAAAAGATGTTTAGGCCTTTATTTTTTTATTTCCATGATTTTAAAATCCTTCGCATCTTAAATACTGTACACGAATGAAAGCAAAATCAAATATATCAATTTATAAGGAAATTATCAAAATCAAAGAACTACATATGAGCATTTGTTTAAATAAATATCTTAAAATATTTTAATAATAAAAGTGTTGAATTTCACTGACATAGGATATTTATATATATATATATATATATATATATATATATATATATTGTATATAAATATCACCAAAAACAATTACATAAAAATGGGACAGTTTTCCTATTCTTCAGAATTAGATTTTTTATTATCTGAGTCATCAAAAGGAGATTTAGTATTTGTAGTTTGAGAGAATCCGTTTTGAAGTTTGAATTTCGGTCATAATAATATCATAAAAAACACGCACCTTTTTAAATCTTGGCCAAATCCATTTGCTCTTCAATAAACAATTCACAAACTAGTATTTTTGCATGAACTGCACAATCCTTTCTTGAAATTATTTGTTTCTGCTTATATAATGGCAGTCTCATTTACGCGTGGTAGAAAAATATTTAATTCATTTTTTAGCATGCTCTTTTCTCTCTAGCAGATAATCTGAAATGTGGACGTGGTAGTTGCTGTCGAGCATCAAATATCGTTCCATAACTTGATAAATAATGCAGGTAAAGCTTTGAAATTGTGCAGGCATATTTATAAAGATTCGAGGTGTCAAAGAAGCCAATAAAAAATTTCGACGGGTTGATGATTTTTAGGGTACATACCTCCTTAACACGAAACGGAAATCGCTTAACACGGAAAATTTACCTTCCTTGGAATAAATAAAATACGGAAACACCATACTGTCCTACTGATCATCGAAAGAATATGTTGCAGTAGATGATGATAATGTTTGTGCAGCTCGAATTATGGTAGACAAAGACATTTTGGAGTTTATCCAAAACTCAAAAATATCTATGATTTAAATCCGACGGTCGAAATGGAATGAATAATGCAGTTCCTATCCATACGTCATCCGAAATAGGAACATCTTGAAAAGTATGCGCAGTTTTTTAGACGCACATTCCAATGGGGAAATGAATAACAAAATGGATGGCATATAACAAGTCAAAAAAGAAAATTTTATTTTAGTTAATTAAACTTAATTCATGTATTATTATTTGAAAAAATTGTATCTACATTAAGTGTTATCCACTACAAGTATAAAAGAAATTGAAGCTGAGAAAAAAATCGTCAATAAATTTACTGTCGCTATCTATTTTTGGTGCTGGTTCTAACTTCATCTGAACAACGCAGAATAAATTTAAAAGTAAAAATAAAATTTATTAATGTATAATAACTGAAAAAACTGCATGGACATCAAGTGCCATGTACTACAAGCTTAAAGAATCTATTTTAATCAACGACGGCGTTAGTCGGTACTAGGAGGGTCAGCATCAAATGTTCGAGAAGCCTAACACGGGCGTTGGATAAATAAAAAAAATTCAAGGTTATTATGAATGTTTTTTCTTTCATTGATTTTTTATTGAATAGATGCATGTATACAATATAGACGTGTATAAAATTTACTCTAATGAACTTAAATTTGTTGAATATATGCTTTTTTGCAATATCTTTGCACGAAAAACTATTTCAATTCTCTCAGTTTCATGCAAACGATTTTACTGTACTTGAACGTACAATGAATGCAGACAGAAAATGCTGCCAGACATTTTATAAAAATAATCAACACGGCGTGAGAATCTGTTCCCAGATGCTTGAACGTATAGTCAATGAGAACAGTAAAAACTGTTGCCAAACATCTAAATATACCGCCAATCCAGACAGGAAAAAAGGTTGCCAAATACTTGATGCCTTTCTATTCAAGTAAGCTGATAAAATGAATACATATCAAGCCACGTTGCAATTAAATGTATTAACAAACAGAATTTGAAAAAAAAAATGTACTTAACACATTGATTTATATCATAAATTCAATTCTTATTCTAACAGCCATTTTTCCTTAATACTACGTTTATTAATAGTTAACCTCAACGTTCGATCATTAATTTAACCAAAAAGATACTAGCTACATAGTTAACATATGTTCCTTATTCACTTTTGCATCAGGGAACAACCTAATTATTCCTGAGCTATTATCATCTTCATTCATCATCTATCATCTTCATTCCCAAGTACAACCCCAAGCCTGTCTTTTAACCGCCATTACAGTATATGAATAGTGAGACCTGTCAGCATCTATAAGAAGAACAAATTGTTAACCATTCTTCCCGGCAACAAATCAAAGGAATAACGATATGATTAATCGATACTAATTTGTCATCGAGGGGCTCATTCGTTCATCACAGCCGCAATTCAATCACCACCCTTACTTGATTATTTTCTTTTTACACCATCATGGTTGATGAAAATGTTATTTCCATGCAAAGTGATTGAGATTAAAAATTCTACAGTTATGTATTTTTTAGAGCGTCTAGCAAATACATCTTCATATCCATACGTAAATATTGCTTTCATGAAATTTATAGCTGGGAAATAGTATCAAGTTTTTGTTTGTTGTTGTTCAGTATCGTTTGGTATTAGTGACAGTGGAGTTTTAGAATAAATTATTTGGACAGGATGTAATGCACTTTATGTTAATAATGATTTTTTTACGCTTCAGTCAGCATTGATTCGACAATACTATTTGTTTGACGGAAAAAAAAACTTTGAAGTGAAAAACTTTACTCGTCTAATTACTTTTGTAAAAAAATGTGTATTGATGGTGTTGTGGAATAAAATATGAATTTGATGTTAAATAAGGATAACTTTATTTTTAAGAATTAACAATAATGATGTTTTTATTTTAAAAGCGTAATGATGTGACCTTGAATATGCCAAAACCCTTTCTGGAAGATAATTTATTTTTTATTATTTGTTTTGGTTGATATTTATGTATTTCAGAATAATATGAAACATCAAAATAAAACAGTATTTTTAAAATAAGGATTGTTTATGTTTATATTTCATATATTTCTTTTGTGTCTTGTACCAGAAAATTTGCTTTAAAAATGTGTTTTACTTTTAAAACTAAAGAAATTCCGTAAAAAAAAAATCGGAAGAATTTTAGAATTATCATCTCATAATTTTGGTATGGGAATCGTTCCACTCATCAGTGATTTTTGACATTTTAAGATTTATTTACACAGCAAAATGCAGAGTGAGTTTGAGTGACGCACCCGACTTTAAGAAAATCATATACAATCCATTCTCGATCATTCAAACCTTCGATAATACGAATCTCTCGATAATTCGAAGTATATGCTCAGTCCCATGATAAAAACTCTTGATATTTGGAACTAAAACTAGACATTTTGGTACACTCAATATTTCGAATTAAAATCTGGGGTTGGCCAGACTACAATACGCGATAATTCGAAGTTATCTTTTAAAACTCTCGACAATTCGAACACTCACTATCATGTACAATCCTGTAACAAACAAGTTTGAGCTTACAAGTTTTGAGTTGTATTGTTCTGCATGTCTCCCCTATAAGGTAGTATCTTTGATGACCATCTGTCGCTACCCTTCCTTAGTGTTTTCCGGTTCCGCAAGTGAAAAGACACTTTTATTGCTTTCCTTCTTCAAGTGAACAATAGTCCAACCGCACCAGTTGTCAGCCATCCATATCTTTCGTTTAGCATGAGGCCTTTCTACACATGTGTTTAGAAAGATGTTTCCCCTATTGTGAAGACCAGATGCGTAGGATTGTGTATGAATGTATTTTTTTTAATACAGGTCTTTTAACTTCTGTATAATATGTACTTTTAAAATTTCATACATATGTACAATTGTTGTTTTATTATGTAGTTTCAAATTTAAATGCGCTAGAATAAAATTATCTTCGAGGTTTTTGGGAGTTTTTTCTACCGTCTTGCTAATTGGAACTCTTGATAATTCGAAGTTTTTCATTGGTCCCTCCAACATCGAATTATCGAGAGTGAACCGTATTCGAAACAATTGCATACATATTGCAGTAAATGATACATGATTGTTCAGAGAAGTATACCGTTTTTTTCTCACCTGTGATCAACAGCACATTCAAGATGGCTGCAATTGAAATCAAATCATTTTGATAATGAGAGAGAAAAAATTGTGCGTATTATAAAATATGTACAGTTTTTAGAAATGGTTACGGAAAAAAGCACCAACCAACAAGAGCATTCTGCTATGTTAGAATCAGATAAAAAAAACAGGTTGCTTGAATAAAAAGAAATGCAGCAGCTGGGAAAGCTTCTCGGAAGAAGCAATAGGGAGAGGGAGGCAAAATTTTGTTCGAAGTCCACGGAAATCTACGAGAGTTTTCGCCCAGAGAACGAACGGTATGGGAAACTATGCGATAAAAATTAAATTTCAAGTCGTATCATTTGCAATTAATGCATCAAATAACAGAGGACGACAAGAAAGCATTTGTGCAGAGTTACGAGCCTTTGGTAGAGTGATACCATAGAACCGGAATAGACATTAAGTCGATCGCGATCTACCGGGGGACCACCAAGACATTTGGGGGTGACCGCCTTCACTAAGACCTAATAATGATTCCATCATACGAAAGTTTTGAAATATCGTATTTATTAGAATCTAAGCCGACATTGATTCTAAGCCGCGCCCCCAATTCTCAACAAAATTTGTGAAAATTGAAAAATAGCCTAAAATGTGGTTTATCGATATCCAATTTTACGAAATTATATAAAATTAAAGGAAAACTAAAAAAGAAGTGAATAATTAATTATTTTACAGTATTATAAACTTCTAAATACATGGATGAAGCTGTATGCTCTAAATACCTCATCCAACCAGTTTTTTTTGTTTGTTTTTTTGTCTTCGATTATAAGCCATGCCCGATTTTCAGTAGCATTAACATTAGGAAAAAAGCGCGGCTTAGATTAGAGTGAATACGGTATTTTATAGATACGGAGGGAAAAATCGAATCATAAGAGAAATTTCGTTGAATAGAAAATGAACTTCGCTATTTGGAGGTAATTTTACGAAGAAAATCGAAAAATGTTCTTGGTTCCAGTAAAAAGTTCGCTAAATAGAGAAATTCGAAAAATAGAGGTTCGTAAAATGGAGGTCTGACTGTATTGGATACTTTCCTTTATCTCACACCTACGCCCTAGGTGAACCGCGATACCTTGAAAAAAATTAGAAGTAATTAGAAAAAGTCTGTCCACCCCTGCCATAGAATGTATGGAACGAACTGGATTACAGATTGGATGTTTTACACATCGAAGAGTTTTATACATCGAAAATGTGCCATAAAAAATCTTGATATATTTCTCTTTACATTCATGTATCACTTATTGTGATATATGCAGCAGTTTCGATAACATTTTTTTTTTAAATCGGTTACATCATTTGCACTCACAATGCAAAAAGACAGCTATTTTATTATATTAAAAAATAAGCTATCGTGAATAATATGGAAATATTTTATGTAGGTATTTTTTGTAAGAATCAAAATGTTATTGCTTAAGGAGCAAAGATTTATTCACTCTGAAATAAAATGCGAGTTCGCAACGTAGATTCATAAAAAAAAGTAACTTTAAATAAAGATGTACTATGGAAAATTAATCAAAAACGAAATAACAGAAAACAAATATCATTAAAAATTTGTGAGAAACATATTTATTTAACAGGATTATAATTTAAGTAGAAAAATAAATGCCATATTATGCAGTTTTTGAATTAAAAACAATGTTTCGATGTAACAAATTAAAAACATTTAGCCATAAATTTAAAATTTTACTTTCTGATAAATTTTATTTTAAATATTAATGCATCGAAAGAATAAATAATTTGTCATACCATTCCATTTTCTTTCCAAAACGGTCACAATGAAATTCAAAATAAAATTATTATTTTGAAGTATTACAATGTTGCCATATTTCACATTCAATTAATTAAAGAGAAAAAAAAGGTATTTCGAATAGATTCTCTTATCTGTTAACCATTTTTTCCTTAACGAAAAGGAAAACTCCCCAGGAAAAAAAATGTTTCTGGGAAAATTTTCTTCGCGTGCCATTCTGTAGTAATTAATAAACCAGGCGTCTAACAAAATATTTTCTCTTCTCTTTTAATTTGATTTTTTCTCGCTCTTTTCACTTCAGTTTCTTTCACCTCATGCTGTGACTGAATCCAGAAAAAAAAAATCGTCTGCGACAGAAGGTGGACTACTCCCATCCTTTCTTGAGAGATAATTTTTAAGAAGAAAGTGATCGAAGAAATGAAGAGTTAATGACGCTGAATATGTGACGAATTTTGATGAGAACAGCGGTGTTAGTCACATTGGAACTACGAACGAACCCTTCCCTCCCTTCACTTCGAGTACTAACGATTGTACAATCTTCACTAAATGAAGTGAAATGAAACACCCTTTTGAATTTTTTTTTACGGCTTTGGAGAAACTCATTTTGGGATTTCGATTAGTGGAGATTTTTATAACTTACTTGAACTCAATGGGGTTGTTTTTGATCTAATAATTTTTTATGAGAATATTTTACGCCCTTGTTTAAGGATTGAGCCAAAGAATGTCTTTATTTGCCTGCATTCATACTTCGAAATTGTTTATTACAATACATCTTATTAACGGTGCAAAATATTTGTTACATAATTGAGATTTTTTTTTCTTGTAAGTTTGTGTAACATAAGTTAATATTCTGCATACTAATTTATAGATTTTGTTGAATATAGTCAGTCACTGTGTGTATGTGCTGATAAATTATTATAAGATAATTATGTATGGTTTTTGTTGATGAATTAAATGAGATATTCTTATATGACCCTGTTTGATTAATAAATCTAGAATTTTACGTATAGTAATCTTAAATTTCTACGTTATTCACATACAATAATTTGAAGATTCAGTAAATAAATAGAATCTCTTGAGTTCTTAGAAAAGTTATCTGTAGAAGTTTGTGGCAATTTTTTTATATATACATATATTAAGAAACAATACTAGGCTCAATAGAGTGCAGACAATTGTTAACCATATTTTTCATCCCTTAAACAATAATTATCAAAATACATTTAACATGAATAGAAAGGAATGTATTACCTGATCCTAACTTAGTAAGTTTTTTATAATAATGTTTATCTTGTAATCTATATGGCATGAGCAGAGATTCAGCATAACCTGCTCTGTATGGAGCTTCCCTCTTTTTTCCATATACCACATTTCAGCTTAAGTACTAATGCTCATTTGTAAACATCACATATTATACGTAACAACAGGTTTTCATTAAAAAACTACAGTAAATGAAGCTATAGAATTTTGCTCAGGAAATTTGTCGAGAGAACTTGTTACTTGTCGAAATAAAAAAAAGTTGATCAAAACGAGTGAAAAAGAAAACATAGCATTAAGTAATAACCAAAGATGTCAGAAAAACTTCCACTTAAATAATGTAATTTTGATTTTCAAAGTTATATGGTTTATAGTAAACGGTGGATTCAAGAAAGTTATATGTAAGCTTCGTGTCACTGAAGTGAGAAGCCTATTCAAATTGTCTATTAAAATGAGACGAATTTTGCAAATCATGAAAACTATTTTTATGGGCATAATTTTGATTAATTAAGTAAGTTAAACCTTTTTTTTAAAAAAATTACCTCTGAATTAAATTGAACATTTTATGTCAGTACAAAGGGCTCTCCCCCTCCCCTTCCTTTTTGGTATTGCAAACATTTAATTATCATCGTATCTTTAAATGCTCGTTTTATAAACTGCCTTTCGTTTTGATATCTTATCTTAATAATTTTCTCTGTTGTTATTACGTTATTTTTTTTAAACATTATATCCATATATGCTTTCTTAAAAAAAATATGGTAATGGTACAATTATTTACGGATGATGGTAGGAAATTACAACAGAGGTGACACAAAAAAACATAAGTTAACCATAAAATTAACAGGGACACTACGGAAACCAACAGGTGAAATCAAGGGCGGACAAAGCATCCTCCCTTTTTCTCTCCAAACACCCTCAATTTTTCCACACATAAGAAATATTTAAAATATAAATACCATGTTGCTGTTGTACCAGAAGGTTGTTGACGCCAAATTATAATAATAAGGGGATCGGATGGTAAGTCCCTCTTAGAAATTCTGATGCAACCCAGAATGCTACCCGGGAAGCTAGATGGTGACAGAATTTTTCTCTTTTCCCTCTTTCGCCACTCTATCCTTTACCTCGTTAATGT
>BMAO01034513.1:76884-101039 GCA_019973975.1 Trichonephila clavata | reverse complement strand
TAAAAGGCATTGCGTGATTAATTTCAATGTGTTGAACAAATTAATTGTCTTAAAATGCAGTAATAAATTAAGTGAAAATTCCCGATGAAAAACACTTAAGCTAATTAGAACTTTAAACTTAAGTAAATTGGTTGATCGAAGAACGAAGAAAAAGAGTATTTGGAATGGATACTTTTAAAAAATACTTGTAAGTACCCATTTTTGTAAGTAATTGAGAAATTAAATGGATCTAATTAGGATTAAGATGAAATATTTTTCACTGTTTACACATTACTTTCCACAGAATAAAGCATTCTCTTCTCAATATTTAATCAACCCTTTTTTCAATTCGACTTCTGTCCACCGCTTTAACAGTAACAGAAGATAAAGTAATTTTTAAGATTACTTTTGTTTTGTCTGGAAATGGTAGCTTCAATCAAGAAGCCTGTTGCTTGTTTATCACCTATGTTGTGTCTCTCTCATACTACACATTAGGTTATTAATTTCATTTTAATGGCAACAATCCGTCTCTTCTATAAGCGCAGATTTTAACGTCTGGCGTGTGCTTGGCAGCTATTGCATCGGGCAATGGTTCTTCCTAAGGCATCCAAATATGCTGGATAGGATTTAGGTTAAGAGTTTTGAGTTACGGCACAATCTGAAACGTTGTTTAAGTTTTGAACACTAGTGTATGTAAATATACTCGTGCATCAAACGATTAGAAGTATCTGGATATCTGTTTATTTTGCACTTCCCTCAGATAAGTAAAAAGTTACTTTCAGGTTAAGATACCTTTTGCTGCAAAAATAGCTGGTTTCTCTGATGGAAAGGTTATCTATTAGTATTTTTAAAGTTTGATGTAGGAGTTTCACCTCCTTCTCTTGTAAAAAAAAAAACATTTGTCAGCCTCGTCAATGATTTAGAGCGTCGTAGCCAATCTCATAGTCTCAAATGCTTCATGGGATTCAGGTTTTAAATCTGAGTGGATCATTTTAATTCTTGAACATCCACACCATCCAAACACGTATGCACAGCCCGTTCAGTATAGGTAGGAGTACGACGTGTTGAAATAGGAGAATGGAACTCCTTCGAATAATTGCCTTTATGTAGGCAGCATGGAATCATCCAAAAATGTGGAACATGATTTCATCTTTAGAGTTCTCATCACAGAAACCAAACGGCGGCTTAAGCTAAACATTGAAAAATAGCCTCAAACTATTTCTCCTCTACCTCCAAAGTTCATTTGCGGGTTAATATGGGTCATTTCAAAACGTTCGCGAACAAATGTTTGTAACCAGAATTTTCTTTTGAATTGTTAAATAAATTACCTTGATTCACGCGACGCCATTGCTTAAGGCTTCAGTATTGTCGACTTTTGTAGCACTATAAGTGGGGCTTGGCGTGATAATGTTCAGTTCATGAACAACAGCTTTGCCATGAAAGTCAAGATTTGAATTTGAAATGAATTGCAACTGAGCTGATGTTGCATCTAGAAGTTAAGAGGAATTCCTGGTGAATTTTTTCAGCCAAATCCGTTGGATTGGCTTTCACAACTCTCTACAGGACTCGCAATTTCTATTTTCTAAACAGCATTGTGAACTTGTATGACCTATTTTATACTTATTTGGTAACTAGAAGCTCGACGTTTATTGTCCGAGTCTACTATTTTGAAGGATATCCGGATACTTTTGATCCTATGTATCACCCCAATCTCCCCCCCCCACACACACATTCACCGTCAAGACAAAATATTATGAACACACCACCACATTTTTCAATAAACTAATCTGCATGACGTGGAAACCTCGTGAATAAAACAAAATGGTATTTAACTGCTGCTGGAAAAGGTTAGGTATCATTATTACCCTTACTATTACGAGTGAGGAGAAAGGCGGCTGTGGTTTAAAAGAACTTGAAAGAGGGCAGACTGTAATGGCCCGAAGATTCGGAACGAGTACTTTCGAAACAGCATGGCTGGTAGGTTGTTCGTGATATGTTGTTTTTAGTATTTATGCAAAATGGATAAATGACAGCAATAGTTACCTAGTTGTTGAGCATCCACGTGTCATAAAAAAAGGAGGTTGGAAATTGTTCCGTTGGGTAAAGTAAAGTCGGCGACAAACAGGAGTTCAGCTGACAGTCCAATACAATGACGGTCCAAGTGCAAGTGTTTTGGAACATACAACTCAGTGGACACTGTAGAATATGGGACTGTACAGCAGACGTCCCACTCGTGGACCTCTGTTGACCAAGCGTCATTGTCAACTACAACTAGAATCGGTTCAGAAAAATTGAGATTTGACCATAAATAAGTGAAGATTGGATAAATCACGATTTCTCACATTCATCACGTCAATGGTTGTATCAGGGTGTGTCGTATTGTCCAGTCGAACAGTTGTTACCTCCATGTACACAGACTGGTGATGGCGATATTATGTGTTGTAGAATGTTCTTGTGATTCTAGGACCCTTAGTTCTGTAGAATGGACCGTGAAAGTTTAGACAATCTGGCCATAACTGCTTATGGGTCTTATGTTTTCCCAACTGGAATGTAATTTTCCAGCGGGACAGCTTCCCATGTCAAAAGAATAGAATTGTGCTAAAATGGTTCGACAAGCATAAAGATGAATTCCAGTTAATGTCCTGGCCATCTAACTCGATCATCATAATCTAATAGAACACATTTGTGTTTTCATAGAAAAGCAGCTCAAGGATCAAATATCTTCATGTCGGAATACCTCCTATCTTCATGTCACTTTTTTTACCTCCTGTTTAGAGCATAGGTTCCCAAACTTTTTTATCTCATAGACCCCTTACCATGTTTTTCGGTTTTGTGTAGACCCCTACTTATCTAATATTACCATTTTTGCAAATTTATCAACTTAAATGTTTTTTGACAGCTCCTACAGCACTGCTTACTTTAAAAGTTTTATGTTTCTAACTGGAGTTAATTAGTATGTTTAAAACTTAAGAAACACATTGTGAATTAGTTAATTAAATTTTAGTTTAATATATAAAATAATTGTTACAATAAAATAACTCAACAACAAACAAATGTTTTTAATGGGTGGGATGAAATCTAATGCTTCACAATAGCACATTTTTAACATTTGCATCAATCTTTTCGGATTTAACCTCAATCTCTTCGGTTAGTATGATCCAATCTTTCTTTTTTTTCTTTTCTGTTTTATTTTGGAGATGGCAACCATGCTGAAACTCCTCTTCTCTAGGAAAAGCAATTAGAAACTTTCTTAAGATATTCCATAATTCGAAAAAATAACAGGTATATCTTTTTAAATCCAAAATTGCTGACATTCGCTTCTAAACTTCACTTTAATAACTTCGTTAAGATTATTAAAATAAGTTTCTTTGAAATCAGACATTTTTTTTTTAATGTGTGACAACATGAATTCATTTCTTACTGTGATATTACCATGGTCAAAGCATTCTCAAACCTAGTTTCAAAACATGAGTAAAAGGCATTTAAATGTTGAATGTATTTTAAAACATCATTTATTTGGCAGATTGTGACAAATTGAAAAACGTTAAAATTCACGACGTCCAGTTTTATACTCCTTTAGCTTGATTCTGGCAAGAAGCACTGAAATGATGGACCTTTTTAATAAAATGTATGCTGTTGCCTTGTAATTGCAATTAACCCCAGTAAATTTAGTAAATAAAGCTGTTAAATAGGTAATATGGTTTACACTTATTAGATTTTCTATTAAAATTAAAGTCACAAGCCGGTTTAAGCTATCGTAGACGCCATTTACACCTCATGGACCCCGAATTATTTTTTTCACTGCTGTGGACCCCTTGCAGGTCGTCATAGACCCTGGGGTCCATATAGACCACTTTGGGAATCACTGGTTTAGAGAATTGTACAACCTGTCCCCAGTAATCTACCAAGAGCTTGTGGCATCCCTGCCAAGGCGAGTTATAGCTGTTTGCAGGCAGAAAAGGCTGCAACGTGTTATTGAATAGGTGTTCTTAATGTTTTGGCCCTTCAGTGTATAAAATGCAACACACATACACATATGTTGTATACAGGATGTTGCTGAATTCGAGTGACAAATTCAGAGGGGTGATAGTGGGCAGCATGAGGACGATAAATCCCCATAGAACATGGGGTCACAAACCACGTTCAGTCGATAAAAATCACGATCATCATAGCTGTCAGGAGGACGTTCGCCAGACGAGGTGAGAGGCCAAATGAATGCAGGTATTTGGAACGCCGTGATAGGGCTGAAGAAACGTTCACATATGAAAATTTACCACTCCTCCCGGAGTTGTTGCAGGGAGTACTGGCCACAGCTCACCAGGACGTGTGGTTCATGCGTGATGGTGCATCAAAACATTTTTTGATTGTGGTGTGTAACCACTTCCACACTGCATGTCCCAGGAGGTGGGTTTGAACGCGATAGATCTGTTGCTTGACCACTCGGACCTCAATCTCTTGAGTATCTTCTTCTGAAGCCACCTGAAACCGCTTTTTGTATGAGACGCCAGTGGTTATGGTGGGAGTTTTCACGTCGTCGTTGCTTCTTATGACACCATTAGTCCCCCCCCCGGATTTGTTTGAATCAGACAATTCTTCTTCGGTCGGTGTCGGCTGTGCGGTGACCCACGTGGTCGCAAACTTCGAAAAATTCCAGTGACAATCCTTGTCTTTGTATTTTTGACGTCGAGCTGTGATGCATTGTTCGTATTGTAAACATGCGTCTATTAAATGTATTTCTTCCCTCTTATTGCCCCTTTTCCTTCTCCTCGACATCACACCCGTCATAACTGTTTTTAAGAATTACTCGAACTAAACGTGGCTTACGACCCCATGCTCTGTGGTGATTTGTGGTCCCCATGATGCCTACTATCACCCCTCGGAACTAGTCGGTTGAATTTGTCAAGGAACACCCTGTATATATTTTTATGAACAAGGTATTCTAACCAAGTGTCTCAAAATTGGAATAGCCGCAATACTTAACACTCAAAAGTACAAAAAGAAGAAAAATTAAAATTATATAATAGGACTAACTAAGTTCCTTTAAAAGTCAATGCACCTCCACATGGGGACCCCTTAGTAGCCCTAATGACATCCAGCCATGCTTCTGAAGTATTTTTGTTGTCGCAGTAGCAATTACAGAAGCTACCGAAGCATGAAGATCTGCAGCATCATGGGTTTTTCCTTTAGTAAATTTTGTCTTGCGGAAGCAGTCTCAAAATAAATAAATAAGTAAAATTATTAAAAAAAATTTAATGAATAAAAAATAAATGAAATAAATAAATAAAATTAAAAGATTTAAAAAATTAAAAAATGCAGGGATGTTACGTTTAGCGAGCTTGGTGGTCAGGCAGGCAAATTTTTTGAGTCACTGTCATTGTACTTGTACAATAAAGGTTTTCATTGAGCTTTGATCATTGTAAATCATTAATGACACCATTTTAATCAATTTACATTCTAATATCATTTTAATTGAATGGCAACGTAAAACGGTTAAACTTTTCTATTTGCGTAATTCCTCTCACTTACACAAACACAACCCATACATAATTCAATAGGTGGTTTGTTTGCTGTATTTTTTTTTCGCCCTCCATTTTTTAGGCCCCAAATCTTGTGTGCCCTAGGCACATGCCTAGCCAAGCAAGAGAAGAAATGAAAATGGAAAGATACTCCACAAAAAGACGAATAACTTCTCTCCTCACTATTATATAAGACTTCATATTACAAAATACTTCAAATTTATTAATAAGTGCACGTACCAACACACAAAAACTTCAGTTAAAAGGTAACTTCGTTAAAAAAAGTACGAACATGAAATTTTTCTGATATATAAAACATTCTTCACATAGCATGCAGAGTGCACTGAAAAAAAGCAAACATTAAGGGTATTTCTTGTTCCGCAATTTTTAAAATAAAAAATTGTATAAAAACTTTAAAATTTAAAGTTCAAATTACAAATGTTCCATTTTCTTATTTATTAAATGTGTTGTTTTGCTTTATGCAGTAAAAATTTGCTTCTTTAAAAAACATTTTGGTTGAAAATTTTTAACAGTTAATGCGTTAAACTATATATTTTAACCAAGTCTTATAAATTACTAAACCTCATTTGGTTTAGTAGTTTGCAAGTCTACTTTTTTCCATTAATAAAGTTGAAAAAAGTAAGATTGCAAACAAATTAATACGCATATCATTCCTTATTCATCCAGATTCCAATTTTCGATTTGTTCAATGTAGGAGTTACATAGAAACGAAGTAATGAAATGAAAATATAACCTGGAAATTAAATCAATCTCAAAGAACATGAAAAAGGATTATAACATTATAGAATAGTATAATCAACAGTAAACCAAAATCTTATTCAAAAGATGTTTTTTACAGTATTTTATTTTCTTGACCAACGCGATTTAAAGGCAATAAAATGATTTTAAAAGAAAAAAAATTAAAAATATCCATTATAGTTAAGAAATTTTTTTTTTATCTTTTAAGAAAAAATCCTTTACTTTAGATTTAAAGAAAGAAATAACATTTGATGAAAAGTTAAGCTTTTCCTAAAGTGCCTCTATTCTTCTATCTATTGGAATTAAAGATAAATTTCTATAAGTCTTCATATTAATTTTTTCCTTAATGCTTGTTATATTTTTATTTTTTGCTTAAAAATCCTTTTATTTATTTTAATTTTCCTGTTTTTAATTAAATTTTTGCAGCTTTTATATTTAAAATAAAGAATATGTGCCTCATAAAAATAAATATTTTAAATGGAGCAGCTTTAAAAAAGTGTTTCGTCTGAAATTTGCCAAATTTGATATTTTACAGTTAAACTAAAAAAAACTATATTCGTTTTTTTAAAAGAAATTTTCTTTTCAGTAGGAGGATATTCTACTTTAAATTTTTAATGGAAAAAACTGTATCTCAGTTCTTAACTTTTGACAGAAAGATCTATTCATTCAATATTTGTAAGGAAGATTAATAGCATTCAAAAGGATGTGTTGTAAAAATGGTTCCATGCAATAAAAAGAAATGAATGGAGCTCCAGAAATTAAGGGATGCAAATTAGAATGTGGAATAAAACATATAGACATTTTAAGCTATCCTTTAAAACAGTCATTGGAATTTATAACATTTTTGTGAAATTTGATTGTTTTAACTCTGGATTTTATCATACTTTAATGAATAACTATATTTATAAGAATTATTCATTTGGTTTATATGATTGTTATGAAAATATGATACATTCGAATGTAAAAGTTTATACTAATAAAGATAAACTGGATTGCTTTCGCTTAAAATCTCAACATAAACAGCAGTAAACAACACCAAACAATCAAATCGTTGGATTTACTTTTCTGTGACGGATTCCCAGTACATCTTTGATTGATTGATGGCTAGGTTCTTAGTGTTTAATGCATTTCCTCACAGAAATAAATTTTGTAATTCAAAATATTGTACAAATTACTGAAACTATATACACTGAAGAGTCAAAAAATGGTCAGGCATGCATATACAAATAAAGAGACACGGAACCAATCAGAGTACGGTGCTGCGATCGGCAAAGCCTACATAAGACAATGAGTGTCTGGCACAAATGTTAGATAGATTACTGCTGCTACAAAGCAGGTTATCAAGATTTAAGTTAGTTTGAATGTGGTGTTATTGTCGGTGCACGAGAGATGGGACATAGCAGCTCCGAGGTAGCGATGAAATTTGGGCTTTCACGTGCGACCATTTCACGAGTGTGTGGCCGCGGTAGCCGAGTGGTCTAGGTATCGGATCATGGCTAGCGTGTCATGAGTTCGATCCTAGTACCACTAAAGACCCGCCGTGTAGGGGAGTGATGCACGTTAAATCTGTTGAGAGCTCAAACGTTCCCCCTTGGTGTGGTGTGGTAGTTAGGAGAGGCGGGTGCCAGCTCAGGTGTCGTCCGCGTCACTTGACCATGGTTCAAAATTACGCGGACCGTCGCCAAAAGCCGTCGTGTTGCTAAGACAGTGCGACGTTAATATTCACTCACTCGCTCATTTCACGAGTGTACCATGAATATCGAGAATCTGGTAAAACATCAAATCTACGACATCGCTGCATTCGGAAAATGATCATACAAGAACGGTACCAACGACGACTGACCAGAATTATCAAGACAGACGTGCAACCCTCCCGCAAAATGCTGCAGATTTTAATACTGGGCCCTCAACAAGTGTCACCGTGCAAACCATTCAACGCAACATCATCGATATGTGCTTTCGGAGCTGAAGGCCCACTCGTGTACCCTTATTGACTGCACGAAACAAAGCTAAACGCCTGTCCTGGGCCCGTCAACACTGACTTTGGACTGCCGATGACTGGAAACATGTTGCCTGGTTTGACGAGTTTCATTATCAATTGAAATAAGCTCATTATCATGTACGGGTATGGAGAAAACCTCATGAATCGATGGACACTACATGTCAACAGGGGACTGTTCAAGATGGTGGAGGCTCTGCGATGGTATGTGGCGTGTGCAGTTGGCTGATATGTGGAATCCCTGATACGTCTAAATACGACTCTGACAGGTGACAGTTACGTAAGAATCCTGTCTGATCACCTGCACCAATTCATATCCATTCTGCATTCCGACCGATTTTGGAATTTTTAGCCGGACAATGTGACACCCCACACGTCCGGAAATGCTACAGAGTGGCACCAGGAGAATGTTTCTGAACTTAGACACGTCCGCTGGCCACCCAAATCCCCAGAGATTAACATTATTGCATATATTTGGGATGACTTGCAACGTGCTGTTCAGAAGAGATCTCCACCCCTTCTTACTCCTACTGATTTATAAACAGCCCAGCAGGATTCATGGTGTCAATTACTTCCAGCACTACTTCAGACATTAATCGAATCCATGCTACGACATGTTGCAACACTTCTGAGTCCTCGTGGGGGCTCTAGACGATATTAGGCAGGTGTAACAGTTTTTTGGCTCTTCAGTACATATATATATATATATACATATATATATATATATATATATATATAAAAATATATATATTATATATAATTTTGGAGTATTTTGTATATTCCGAATATTAAAGGACTCCTCGGTGTTTTGAAAATATATGTTCTCTAATAAATAGTACACTCATGTCCATAAATTGAGGATAATGAGGTTCAGGCAAAGAAATAGACAGAAGCAAAACAAATTTAACTTATTTGTAAAGTCTATTTATTAAACAAAAGGTAAAGAGCAAAAAAGATGCTATATGTTTGACATAATTAATAAAAATTGGGATTTTTACTCCCTGGAGCAAATTTAAAAAAAGAACCAATTTACGAAGAACAGTATAACATAGTTAGTATAATGGTTAATACGGAGCATGTCTCCCGGGCGATGCAATACAGGCCTTACAACGCCTACGCATGCGGAGTATCAAATTATCCATCTGATCTTGAGGAATCTTACACCACTCATCAAACAATGCCTTTCGAAGTTCCGGTAGACAGGTGAGAGGGGGTTGACGGGGTGCAATTCGTCGGCCAAGCATATCCCACACATGCTCTATTGGATTCAAGTCCGGTGAGTATGCGGGCCAATCCATACGGGTGATATCCTCCGATTGAAGGCATTCGTCCACAAAGTTTGCACAGTGAGAACGGGCGTTGTCATCCATAAACAGAAATTCAGCGCCCATGGCACACCGAAACAAACGTACATTTTGTTTCAGAATGACGTCCCGATAGATGTGGCCTGTCATCATTACACTCTGATCATGCAGGTCAGTTCTGGAACCAAGAATAATTCCTCCCCAAACGAGCCATCCTGCACCACCGTAACGGTGTCGTCCAATGGTGTTCTCTTGGTGGTAACGGGTACCTGGCGCTCTCCATATGAAAGTCCGTCGATAATCAGACTGCAAACTAAACCTGGACTCGTCGGAAAACATCACACACGACCACTGTTGCGGTGTCCACAATGCATGCTCTCTACTCCAGGTTAATCGCAGACGACAGTGAGTTGCGGTAAGGGGAACACATCTGACAGGCTTACGAGCATATAGACCAATGTGCCCTAAGCGTATGTACATGGTCTGCCTTGAAACTGTCTTACCGGTAGCTGAAGAGAGCTGACGAGATAGGTCTGATGCTGTGCTCCGTCTGTTTCTTTGGCAGTAACTGCCAAATACCGGTCTCATTCGGCGTTGTAACTGGGGCGACCTGTGCTGTAACATCTACTCACATTACCATCATCTTGGAATCGTTGCCAAGCCTGGAGATGACACTCTGAGCGATTCCATGTTCCTCGGATACTTCCACCTGGGTTCGTCCACATTCGAGTCGTCCGATAATTCTACCAGTAAAAAATCATCCAAATGCTTCTTTTGTGTCATAACTATGCGGTTATTGCACTAAAAGGCTTTTAAAGCGCTTGTGAACAATTTTAATTCTTTGCCACCATTCCTTATATACCCCTTTCTTACACTCTTGTCATTGTGACTTACTATCCGCGCTATCTGGTGGTTTCCTGTAATTTGCATATTCTTCTTCAAGATGTGTGTGATAATTCTACAGGTGAAAATTTATTTTAGAGTTCAATTTCTGTGTGATTCTTAATTATCCTTAATTTATGGATATGAGTGTATATGATTACGCAGAGAGATTCTAAATATATATATATAAATTTATCGTAATGAAGTTCGAGTCATGCATCTCTATTTCAGGCATCATTGCTAAATTTTTTTCCATTTATAATTAAATATATTTAATTATTTTTATAATTGATGATATTAAAATAGTTAAGAATTTTCGGATAAAAAGATATTCTAATGTTTTTAATATATTGCTTCCGTAGAAAATATAATCCATTAAATTTAGAAAAGGAGTTAAGGATCAGTTTAAGAAATAAATATGTGTTGAATTGTATAGAAAGAAATTTGTATTTGATTTATGACAATAATAAAATATTAAATAAATCTTCATCTAATTAATTTTTGTACAAAAATGCAAATGATTTTCAGAACATTTGATTTATTTCTCTGCTTTACAATCTTAAGAAATATATCTCTCACCATTACCCCTGTGATACACAAAAAGTTTTCTTTGTAAAGTTCCAGTTGTAAGCAATAATATAAATCGAGATACAGTCGAGTTCAACATTTTTAGAAATGACTGGAAAATCTATTATTTATGGGCATTTTATCCGAAGTATAGTGTTAAAATTTAGACTTCTAACTTTCTTAACTATTCTGAAAACTATTTCTTTTCAACCGTTTCTATTTCTTTTTTACTTTAATATTTTGCACGTTGAAATCATGTATTACTGGATGCCTTCTATATTAAAACATAAAATGCATATGCAATATATACTTAGCTGTAAAACTTCTTATATTCATCCAAATGGAAATACTTTTTAGATACACAGCAGGAATAAACATGTACTTCTGACAGAATGGTCAATGATGATATAATGTCACACCTTATATCAGGAGAATTTCTTAGAAGCCACACTTCGAAAACAACATTGGAGCATATCTATAGTCACCCAAAATTGTTAAATAAAAAAATATAATGAATATTCTTGTTTTTCTTCTTACTTCAAAAATTATTGCATGACCGGTTTTCTAAAAGCTTATATCTGAATATTATGGGCTGACAGTTACAGCAGAATATTTTCGGAATGATCGGAATAAAACAATTTAAGAAGATTTTCTGACACAAACATATATATATATATCAGTGTTTACATATATTATATTGATAGGGGGAAAAAATGCTTAAGACAGCATTTCTCAAATTGTGAGACGCGCCCCCGTAGGGGGCGAGATAACTACAAGGGGGACGCGGGTATATTGAAAAGTCGAAAACAAAATATTATTTAAGAAAATCATTAATTTATGAAAAAAGTAAACAAACAATATACATTCTGCATAATAAAATTAAAGTACTCACTTACACTTATATAATGCACTAATAAATGTATTAGTACTGCATAGTGTATTTTATAATTAATTTATCAATACTAAAAATTAAGAACAAGTTTAAAAATTACCAGTGATTCCTGGGTATGTAATATAAATTTTTTTTAAAAATTAAATATTTATCTTGATAGTTTGTACGGTTTATAATTTTTTTTAACTACCGGTCAAAAATTACTCGATTCGCTCTCCAATGTCACCGTTTTCCACGTATATAGGCGCAAGTATTTAATGTAAGGGGGGGGGAGGAGAAAAGGAATGAATAAGCAAATCCTATGAAATAAGTAAATCCTTCTCAAACACACACTGTCAAGGTTATTTTATTGCATTCCAAAGCCTTCGGAATAATTTTATGGATTGCAGTTCTCAGAAAAGATCGTTCTTCGAATATACGTATATTTACGTCCGAGGCAATTATCGTTTTGGTTAGAGAGACGTTTATATACGTCGGTGACAGGTTAAAGTCGTATTGTAGCTTTGGCGTCAAAGTATAGTATTATTGAATTCAATAAATTGTAATTGTATGTTATTGTTGCGATGAAAATTCTGACTGAATATTGGGTCGCGAATATTCAGAGTTTGAGAATATTAGACATTTCCAGTAAAGTCTCTATTATCTATTGGTTAGATTAAACCCTTAAAGTTCGTCGAAGGGCAATGTAAATTTTTTTTTTTTTTTTTTTTTTTTGCTTTCCAAACTTAATCTCTGCGATGCAATTGAAGTATACATTTTGCGAAGGAGTTTAAATTAGATCAATTCTTTATTGTGCTATTTTGCTCGAATATTGTTGAAAGGGTATTTACTGTTAAAAAGTACGATAGAAGGTTTAAAAGTAGACTAAATAAAGTTTAGAAATATCATTATACATAAAATAGAAAGCATTTTGACACCTTTTTCAACGAACTTATTATCTTCATAAGCTATGCCTATTTTTCAATTTATTGATAAATTAGCATTTTCATGGAACAACAGTGTGTGTGTGTACGTCTTAAGCATTCGGGATCTTTCTCTGTATAGTTTTAAATCATTTGTCTTTCTTCGAAAGGATTTTAATAGCATTTTTATGATTACCTGTTCAGTGTATTCATGATCAACGCGCGGACCGTTTAACAAATGACTTTTTTCTCAATATTTTTGTTTTAGAACATTAATAATGTGCTTGGTTTTTCACAAGATAAAAGGAAGTAAACTTTAAAAAAAAGCAGTAATCTTATAAAAATTCTTTAAATTTTTTTCTAAATCTAATCCATAAAATGTTTGAAAAATTAAAAACTGCTGGAAAAAATGTTTGCAGTAATATTTTATACGTTAAGGGATCGCTGACTTTTATTAAAACAGCTCAGGATTAAAAAAATAATTAATATCAATTAATAGTTTTACTGAAAATAATTGTTGATGAAAATTATGATGAAATTTATCCGCGATCATTTATGCAGTGAGACTCAGGAACCCTTAAATCAAAGTTTGAAAAACTTTAAGACATTAAATTTATTAACACAATATATATATATATTAAAAAAATAATTTCTTAAACCTAAATATATTAAACCAACAATTATTCGAGAAAAAAGCAATAGTCATAGTAATAATCTTTCGATCAAACAGATCATGTACATTTATATATAAGGGGAAGAACTAATGCCATAGGACAAAATAATTTTTGAAAAACTTTATGCACAAATTATGAGCTGCACGTTCGATAACAGTATGAATAAACAGCATCACGATCTGCCTATACTTAACTTGAAGGAAATTCCAAATGAGATAGAAAATTGAGGTAAGAGCATGTTGAAAGTTTATTTCCAAAAATTACTCAGTGGTTAAAATCACATCTATGCACAGATCTATTTAATGATACGTAAAAATATTATAAAACGCATTGTTGTATATGCGTTTTGATACATTATTATCGTTACTAGACTAAATATTTTTATTTACATTCCTTTTAAGAGAACTCGGTACCCCCTAAAATGACAAAAATATCGTTCTTTTTCTTTTTATTTAGTTATACTTTTGACATTATTATTTTTCGATTGATATACCACTTTTTTATGCCTTAAAATTAGAAGTTGGAAAAATCTTCAATTGAAAAATGTAAACAAACAAATTAGGCAATTCGACCTCGCCACCTTTTCAGGTAAGAAAAAAAAACTAAAAAAAGCTTTTAGATAAAAAAAAAACCATATATTTTAAAAAGTGAAATAGCAAAAAAAGAAGGAAGCATAAAACGGGCATTACAATAATGTAATTTTTATTCTTTGTGAAATGAGTGCATGTAAAATTTTTGAAAGAATGTATTTTATGTTAATAATTTCCGTTCTTATTCCTCGTTGGTTTTTTTACAAATATGATATTTTAGCATTATAGGAAAAAAAACTAAAATTTCTGTTATGACTAAAAAAAAATCTAATTTCTTTTTGCAATTAATATTCTCTAAAAATTTTTCATGTATAAAAAAGTATGGTTTCAAATAATATGAAAACGCAATTATTTTAAAGAAAAAAATGTATAGCTAAAATCTTAAAATGGTATTTTAAGTTTATTATAATTATTATATATAATTGTTTCATCAGAATTATAAACTTTAAAGTGTTTCTTCTTAGTCGGTGTTTTTTCGACACGTTAGTGGATTCAAAATGCAAATTCTACCACAATTCCTTGTAAGTCACTTCCATTTTTTCCTGTATGTTATATATAACGCATGTAGAAAAATTAGGGATCCATTTTGCTGTAAGCTGATTATATATATCTTTTTAATTAAAATGTAGGAAATATTGGCTTTTATGTTGAATTTTAGCATGTATATTAATATTTCATTTTTTACTCCAAGACTAATTAAATTATAGTAAAATCGATCCTTAAAGTTCTTTAAGAATATTACAAAAAAAAAATTCAGATCAAAAAATTAAAAATTACAAAAGGAGTAAAAAATTCTCGTATCATTTTCTTGAATAGAAACATGTGAAACGCTAAAATATTGTTATATTTATCGGGGCTCGAGGATTTTATTCACATTAGTCGCAAAAAAATAGACAGTACTTTAAGATCGACGAGAATTTATTGCCAAAAATCCAATCCTTGAAATACAGAATTCAGCAGCAATATTCGCAGAATAAATTTCAGAATGTTTTAATACCTGCAGCAGCACTCAGATACAACTATCAGTGTCTAAAATACACGTATGTAAAAGATTATTCACAAGCATAGACGAGATAACTGGTAATCACGGTTAAGGCAAGTCCACTAATCGCTAGTCAAAACAATACCCACTAATCACTTGTTCAAACAAGACTGGCTCAGTTCGGCGAGCGTCTCCGCTAGTTCTCTCTACTGCCTTAGCAGATCTTTCGAGAAAATTTCGCTGGAGTCATAAGTCTTGAAATTAGTGGATTTCTATACAAATTTCCAAAAAAAATCCAGAGGGATCCGAACTAACCAAAAATGGTCACCAACTTGGTCACCATGTTCCCAAAATGGTTGACAAAGTAACCAAATTGGTCCCCAAGTCGCCATTATAAAGTGAGAGACGGCGTTGCTTGCGAATATTACAATTTTAACATAAAATAAAGGTAACAGAGTAATATAAATGCATTCCACATCCAATTATAGATAATTTACATTATTTTACAAAATTCGTATTCCTTTCAAGACTGCACATCCAGGCAATACAATCCCTGAGTAAGAGACATCTTTTTACAGACATAAGCTATTTTCATAATAATCAAATATAAAGTAACAAATACTCTACAGCACATGTAAAGCAAATAAATTCAAAACACATGAACAAATACAAGCATAAATTACAACACTGAAATTAAACTAAGGAATTAAAAATGAGAAATGAAATTTACATTATTTACAAAACAATTATATTGGCAATGGTCTGAACTTAAGGATATTATTCATTTTGGCCAAGATAAGGGGCTAGCCTATTGCAATGTAATACCTTCGGTTTTTAGTGTGGTGTTTTGTGTATCCGAACCACAACGTCATTCAGTCTTGTAAGGACTGTATAAGGACCTTCCCAGTCAGTCAACAGTTTTAGAGAGAGTCCTTTGCGACGTTTCGGATTCCACAACCACACTTTGTCCACTTCGTGATCGTCGTGTCCGGTTGCTCTTGAGTCGTATCGGGTCTTCATCTTCTCTAAATCCACGCGGACTTACGCCGGTATTCACCACTAACCTGACCCAGCGATGAAACCTGGGTTTAAGTAACCGGTAGTCAAGTTAAAACTAATCCCAGGTTAGAACTTCTATTCACCACTGTTTTTCGACCTCAGGTTACTTGACTGCGGGTTTTCTTAACCTGGGGTTACTGGTCGATTCTCATTGGTTGAGAAGTAAACCCCGTGACTTCGACTGATTTCTCCGTAATCTGAACTAAACTTCTATCAGAACAGTTGCATATTCTTCTTTTTCAATTTTATTCTTCACAATGAATACTTTCAAAGTTTATTTTAAGGAATTTAGAAAGGGAACACTTGCATTTTAAAGAAACATGCGGTTAGTTGTTTAAAAAAAACGAAGCATGTAGTGAAATAGTACGGCAATTTAATGACATTGACGGAGTGATGAATCTACGAACGACAAAACAATTCCGTCAATGTTATGGAATTTTAAAAAAAAATTGAACAAAAAAACAGCATTTTTCGTCAAGAAAGGAGAAAAACAAGGTGTGGTGAAATGTCGAAAGAAATGGAATTTTAACGGACTTTGAGACCGTCCATTTCTTCACAGACATTATTCTTTTTTTCTTAATATCCTCTCTCTTCTGGATAATGTAGAATACTTTAAATAACGTAACTGCGAAATTCGGCAAATTTAAAAAAAATTCATCATAAGAGTTGAAAGAGAATTCCGAACTTAAATGACTTCAAAACTGTAAACACTGGAAAAATCGCATACTGCGCATGCGTGGTTAAAACTAAACCGGCTGTGACCTGTTCTAACCTGACCCGGAGTTAAGTTATTAACTTGCGATGGTGAACGCACTTTTGGCGAAACCCGGGTTTCCTTCCTCTAACCGGTGGTCAGGTTAGTGGTGAATACGGGCGTTAGTGCCAAGCCGTAACAAAATAATTTTTAAATACTTGAAAAAATGCTATATATGCACTACCTACGTATGACTAAATTTGTATCATTTATTAAGGTATGAATTAAAGTTACTGAATAAATCAACGGCACTGTTTTACAATGTTTTCTAGAAACGGTTTGCTAATAATCCTAAAAACCCTTACAAACTATTAATTGAAAAATAGTATTATTAATCTAAAAACACTTCCTTAAAATGTTCTACCTCACATTTCAGTGTAACTCTAATTCATGAATTAAAACCTCAATTCGAATATTTTAATGAATATTTTCATACACATTTTTTTCAACTTACTGTGACTTGTGAATATTCTAAAAATGATTCCACATGCTTAAATAAAGTACATTACTTTTATTTTTAGTACTCATGCTTACTGTCACAAAAAAGTTAATCAATATAATTTCTCAAAAAAGAAAGCGGAAATTATTACATTAAACATTATATTAGTGATTTATTTTTCTCTCTTATTCACTCTATAAAAAAAAAAACGACGCACCAAGAAGGAGTTGCCTGATTGTAATGAAATTTGTATGTAACGATATTTTTACCGAACATGCAAATGATCAAAATTTGGTGCCCACTGAATGATTAGTGGGAGCTGCAGCGCATCGGAACTGGGCAATCAGCAGGTGTCTATAAGAAGCTATTCTGAATCTAATGGTCAAAATTTCTGTTGCATTGCAATTTAGGATAGCTTTCAACGACTGAAAAAATTGCCTGGCCACAGAATTCGTGCTCATTACGAGCAACTGTCAGAGTTTGAAATAGGTCATATCATTGGATTGAAAGATGCAGGTTGGGCAAATCGGAGAATCGTTCATCATATGGGTGGAAGCGTTTCGCCATTGGAAGATGATGGCAAGAATGGGTGGACAGTGGCAGATTTCAGCGTCATGATTGTAGCGTTTGACCTAGGGCCACAGCAGATCAGGGGGTCAGATCGATTGTCAGATTAGCTGTCACAGTGGCCGATTCATCATTATCAACCATCAGACGTGCTACCTGCACACGAGATCTATCATGACCATACACAGACGTCTGATAGAGCGAAAATTACACTCGTACCGACCACTACGCCACCTAACACTCATGCCTTCACACTGTCTATTCAGATTACAGTGATTCTTGGCTCGGACTGGTTGGAATCATGTTAACTGGGGTCGTATAGCGTTTAGTGACGAATCTTGTATCCAACTGTGCCATGACGATCATCGAAGGCGTATGTAAAGACGCCCAGGACAGAGTGCCGATCCCGCTTTCACTATTTCAAACCACACAGGCCCTCAACCAAGAGTTATGGTCTGAGGTGCAATTTCTTTTGACAACTGGACCTGTTTGGTCGTCATTAGAGATACACTTACAGCACAGCTGTACGTCGACGACATTCTGAGAGCTGTTTTGCTACCGTTCCTCCTCCCTGGCCTTATTTTTCAACTAGATAATGCTAAACCACATACGGCATGTGTTGCTAGGAACTGTCTTACAGCCTGTCAAGCTTTTCATTGGTCAGACAGATCGCCAGATCTCTCTCCAATCGATTGTATCTGAGATATGATGGAAAAGCGGCTGAATTTACCAGGGAATGTGATGACCTAGCCTGACAATTGGAGCAAATTTGGCAAAAAAAATCGCAGGAGACCATCAGGTGCTCTACGCCATCACTCTACGCCACGTCGTGTGGAAGCTTGCATCTAGGCTATATTTGAGTTCACACCTTATTGAGCTCATTGCTTTGTAACTCTGAAATAAATCATTCCATTTTTCTAAAATTTTAATCGTTTTCATTCTATACATAATCGTTCCCCCTCCCCCCAATGTTTGTATCTATCGAAAAACTCGTTTTTAATGCGTCGTTTTTTTTTTTTTGTTAAAGAATGTATTATACATAATTAGTACTTTTTATACCCACAGAAAACATTATTCAGAAAAAACACATATTTAAAAAAGTGTATTCTTCACAAAATTGTAAATTAATAAAAACATCTAAGCCCCCTTGCTATGGCATGTATACGCGTTAAATTAAATTTTAGCCCAGTATTCAAAAACAAAGTAGTTTAACAATTTTTTAAGGAGATTTAGTTTTAAAAAAAATACTAGATATATTGGTTTTGAGCCAAAAAGTAGTAATTTGTATATTTTTAAAATAATAAAAGAACGTCTAAAAAAGAACAAAACCTTAAATATATTTACAAAGGCTAAAAGAAATATTTTTACTTTTAAGAACCCACCATTTTTTGTACCTTCTAACTTATAAGATTTTGCCATTTTAGTCTTTTTCAAATATGTTTTCAGCATAAATTTTAAAATATTTTAAACTTTGTATGTTATTCTCAAAACACTAAGGTAAGATTTTCAAAAGATAATTTTTTCTTTTAACTTGAATAATAATATTTATACCCAAAGTAGAGGCGGTACCTAATCGTAGATTTATGCACGTTTGATATTCTACAATAAATGACAGTACTTGTGAGACAATTTTCAAATATGTAGTTAAATAGTATGACTCACTATAGATAAAATAAAAATTATCTCAGGCATAATTCTCTTTGATTTTTTTCAGTACTCTTAACGAACATCAATACAATTGTCTTTAATAATTACAAACAGGAAGTGTTGGATCCTTATCTCTCATGCAAACGAATCACTGCTCCTTTTGCGAATGATTCCGGATTTTCACAATAGGCCATACAAACATTCAGTTGAAATTCGCCATATACTGTGGATCTATTGTTATTATTTAGCTTAATGTAACGAAGAGCCGAATGACAATTGAGAGACATTCAAAGCTCATATATCCGACATTGGTTATCCAATTGTTTGGCTAGTTATTGTGACAGTTTTAGAATACGACAGGGTTGGATGATAATCGTACTAGAATGGTATTAAAATAACTGCTCGAGCTATTCATGTATGAAGCATAGATATAAAATGAGCCGAGTACTAAATATTGTAAAATTGTCTCATTTCAGATGTTTTAAGTAGAAAGTATATTTTTTAACCAAAACGGTACTGAAAGTTAAAAATCACAACATAATGAAATGCAAGTTTTGTTTATTTAAGTCTCAGAAATTGAAACACATTGTTAATAGGTTTAATGGCTTTAAAAGGCAAGGAAATTCCATGCAATTAATTGGCAAGCAGTTCCTTTCGAGTTAAAACGAAATATATTCTGGATCTCTTTGGAAAATAAAATAGATTTTTTTCTAACAGGAAATATTTAACTGATGTATATGGATACATAACAGTGGCAACTAACCCGGCATTTCTCGCGCAGAAAAAACAAACGCAATTTTATGCGCAGGGCATCTCATACCCAAGGGTGTTTACATTATGTTTTTACAGTAAAATTTGTATACAAAGTGGAAAGTGAGTGAGTGAATATTAATATCACACTGTTCAGCTACACGAGGGCTTTTGGTGATGGACCTCGTAATTTTGAACCATGGTCAAGTGACGAGGACGACACCCGAGCGTGACCCCCAAAGGTGAAAAGGAAGAAAAGTAGGAAATACATTATTACACTTTTTACACGTTAATTTAGTTTTTCTGTTTATTTTATTAGGGCATTCAGTATTTTGCTTATGCACTCCTTTAGTCTTCGTCGTGAGTAAGGGTGATGTGTTTCACTGGATCTAATTTTAAAAAAAAATCGTATAATCATTGATTGTTGGTTTTTACATTCTTTATATGCTTCTGTAAATCGAAATCCAAAACACTTCAGAAATCAATTTCTGATTCGATTTTTAGTAGCTGGTTTTTGAGTACTTAACAAAATAATATTCGCATTTATCATCGCAATGTTTAACAACACAAAAAAAAAGTGTTATAGGCTAACAATTATATTTTCTAGCCATTCACTATATATGTTGTGGTTATTTTACCAATGACTATAAATGCTCGCTCAGTTACATTAAGGAAGATATTATTTCTGGTTTCAACCAAACCCGATGTGGACGGCACTGTAGATAAATCCAATGTATCACCAGTATATCTTGTTTTAACTACAAGACAATTCCAATTCTTCTTCAAAGCATATGAAGAAACTACTGTGTATCTTTTCAAAACTAGACATATAGGAGTAAATTTCTCTATTATTTAAATTCAAAATTTTGGAATCTCCTTTTTATTTTCTCGTATTCTTCTAGGAATAGTTGTTTTCTTTTTCAAAAGTTCGTCTGAAAGTAAATAAAATGTGTACCAGTTGTTTCCTTTAAAATTATGTTCTTCCCAAATTGTGTTGTGTCTCATCATATAAAGCATTTATTTTCAACAGTGTCTCCCTTTTTTTAATCTGGATTGATTTCAGTGGAGGAATCATACTTGCTGTTATACTCTTCATCATTTGATTCTTCCTCATCATCACCGCAAAGACACGTTCTTCATCTGAAAATACTGGTATACTATATCTATTAAATATTGTATCTATTAAATAGCTTAAATATTACATTTCTTCATCATAACTACAATAATATACCATAGCATATCGAAGATTTAAAGCATGATCATGCATATAAAACTGTAACATCGATTTTCGCGCAAGGTATGACTTACCCGAAGAGGCGGTTTCCAAAAATATATGTTTAGAATTCGCTTTCAAGCTAAGGCCCCTTCAAATCAGTTGCACGAGAAACTTCCCACCTTCCAAAAAATGTTTAGAGGGAGAGAGAGTTGAAAAAAGTTAGATGGTTGGTATGACACTCCCAGCGAGAGACGTGCCGGGATAAAAATTCACACAAGTATAAATTATAGTAATTTTAATTCACAGCCACAATCAGACTCTAAACAAATGAAATACACACACAGTACTTTCAGCACTGAAATGCTGTTTCTGTCGATAATCTTTATATGAAACTAGCTGTTACCCGCCCGCTTCGCTGGGTATTTCATGATGTTTTATAAATTTTTACTGCTTATATATATGTATAAATTATTGATATCTAAGTCCTAGCATTAAGAATTCGATTGAATTGAAAAATATACTTATACCTGTAACTGTCACTGTTGATAAAAAAAAGGGCAGAATTCGTCTAATTTGTATTTTCTAAAAATCTCTAAAATTGAAGCATAGAATGATGTTTGCTCTTTCGTAACTCAAAAACCAAGTGGATTCCCGCAAAACCAATTTTCGGTGGATCTCTACTCCGTAAATTGAACATGCAAGCCAAATTTCAAGTCTAAATCTAACAGAAAAAGCAAAAGTTTTACTATAAATATCCCCGTAATCCCGTTGAGAGCCGTTTACCAAAATTATCTCTCTTAGCAGATTTCGATTCAACAAAAGAAAAATACAAACCAAATTTCATTATTATAGTCCTTGTAGCTCGAAAAAAGTAATTTTTTTTGTCAATACGTCCCAGTAACCCCCTGCAACCCCCCAGAACTTGATTTGCTTAAAATTTATTCTTAGTGGATCCCTATTCAACAAAAGAAACATGCTTAACAAACTTCAAGTATATGGGTCTAACAATTAAAAACAGGAATTTTTTTCTATAACTCCTCTTGACAACTCGCAAACATCTTTAGGGGTCAATTTTCATTTTACTCTTTGTTAGAGGAACTCTATTTCATGAAAGGAACATGCCTACCAATTTTCAAGCAGGATGATCAAGTAGTTTAAAAATGGAAATATTTATCGATTACGCCTCTTAATCTCCCGAAATTAAACTTGGTAGTTGATATTCGCGAAACCCATTTTGTAGCGGTTCTCTACTTTACGAAAGGAATCTGCTTATCAAATTTCAAGACTGTACGTCTAACAGTTTAAAAATGGGGATAATTGTCTATAACGCCACTTGAGCCCCGCAACGCCACTTCTGGGTCTGTTTTCACAAAACCCATTTTGTAGGGGAATTGCACTCTATGAAAGGAATCTGCTTAGCAAAATTTGAAGACTGTGCGTCCAATTAATTAAAAATGCAAAAAAATTATCAATAACGCCCCTTGAACCCCCGCAACACCACCTAGGGGTGATTTTCACAAAACACATTTTGCAGTGTATTTCTATCCTATGAGAGGAATCTGCTAACCAAATTTCAAGACTGTGAGTCTAATAGTTTAAAAAAAGAAATAATTATTTATATCTGCCCTTAACCCCCGCAACACCCCTTGGGGTCAATTTTCTCCAAACCCGTTTTGTAGCGGATATTTACTCCATGAAAGAAACATTCCTACCAATTTTCAAGCAGGTAGGTCAAATAGTTTAAAAACGAAAATATTTATCTCTTACGCCACTTATTCCCCTGCAACGCCACTTAGAGGTCTGTTTTCACAAAACCTTCTTATAGCTGATCTCTACTCTATGAAAGAAATCTCTTTATCAAATATAAAGACTGTGCGTCTAATAGTTTAAAAATGGAAATAATTATCTATAACGCCCCTTAAGTCCCCTCAACGCCACTTGGGGGCATTTTCACGAAACCCATTTTTAGCGTATCTCTACCCTATGAGAGGAATCTGCTTACTAAGTTTCAAGACTGTACGTCTAATAACTTAAAAATAGGAATTTATAACGCCCCTTAAACCCCCGCCCCCGCAACACCCCTTGGGGGTCAATTTTCCCAAAACCCATTTTGTAGCGGATATTTACTCCAGGAAAGAAACTTACCTACCAATTTTCAAGCAGGTAGGTGAAGTAGTTTAAAAACGGATATATTTATCTATTACGCCCCTTAATCCCCCGCAACGCCACTTAGAAGTCTGTTTTCACAAAACCCGTTTTGTAACTGATCATTATTCTACGAAAGGAATCTATATATATCAAATTTAAAGACAGTGCGTCAAATAGTTTAAAAATGGAAATAATTATCTATAACCCCCCTAAGCCCCTGCAACGCCACTTGGGGGTCGATTTTCAGCAAACTCATTTTGTAGCGGATCTCTACTCTCTGAAAGGAATCCGCTTACCCAATTTCAAGATTGTACATCAAGTAGTTTAAACATGGAAACAATTATTATTAAAGCCCTTAACCCCCCGTAACGCCCCTTGCGTTTCGAATTTCGGAAAATCCTTTCTTAGCTGATGTCTACTCTATCAAAGGAACATGTCTACCAAATTTCAAGTCTGTAGGTTGAATAGTTCCAGAGATTTCGTGATTAGTCAGTCAGTCAGTGAGTCGCTTTTCTCCTTTATATATATA